>JABMCL010001358.1:25000-30000 GCA_018857735.1 Alviniconcha marisindica | reverse complement strand
TACCTATCGCTACACTGTCACCACCAGAATGACTCCTGCATTAAGGTGGGCAGCGATGAGAGCCATTTAATGTTTCATAATTGCGAGGGACAAAGTCACAAGATAGTGTCCACAGACCACAACTTTTGAAGAGAAAGGAGAGCCGAAGCGGATTCGAACCGAGGTCCCTCTGCTTACCAGCCTACCGCCTTACCGCTAGGCCAAACCGGCCCACGACCTTGCGGTAAGAAAAACGACCTGTTTTATGAAGACGCCACCTGATCTGTATGACAGCCTCGAGCACGGTGAAGTCATTGCTGATCCTAACAGGTCGCGAACAGGCTCAAGATCCCCAGGGTTTCTCCACACTACTGTTTCGTCGGCGGACTGAAAGTACATCGAGGGGAAGGGTCCACAGTGATTCGTCGTAAGAACTATTCTGACCTGCTGCACAGATATGCTACATGTCTCTGACGCTGGGCCTCTGATGTGGTCCCCCCCCCCCCCCCCCCCCCCCCCCCGTCCGCGAAACCGGGCCCCCATCTGTCCAGGCGCAAAATACGCGGACTTTCACACCGTCTCCTGGCTTTGATACGCGTCAAAATTAAACAGCTGTTAAACAGGGACTTTGATAGAGGAATTGGAGAGAGAGAGAGAGAGAGAGAGAGAGAGAGAAAAGAGAGAGAGAGAGAAGGGGGGGGGATGTATACATGAAACCTTTAGAGAGAGACGGCGAGAGAGAGGGGGGAGGTGTATACACAGAAATCTTCACACAGAGACAGGCACTGAGGATGGGGTGGGGGGGGGTGGGGGGGAAGAAATAGAGAGAGAGACAGAGAGACAGACAGACAGACAGAGACAGAGAGATAGAGACAGAGAGAGACAGACTGACAGACAAGAGAGAGAGAGACTGAGAGAGAGAGAGAGAGAGAGTGGACCACGTAATCGGTCATTCCCCCAGACACACTACGCTTTGTGCCCTCGGGAATGTGTCCTCAGCCACAACACAATCCAGCCAACGGGGGCGGACTAACGCACCCTACTGGGACTTGCCAGTCGAAGACCTAGCTGACGCGTTACCAATAACACCGCTTCAGCCCCGGGAAGGGAACAAGAAATTACACTTTCACGTCTTCCACGAGTCTATTAATAGGCCTTACGGGCTATAAATAGGCTGCTTGGCTTAGTAAACCTGCATAATGAAAGCTCTACGTTTTCTTTCGTTAAGGGCTTATCCCGTTTATGGTTTTATGTACACATGGTGCTTAACGTCCACAAATACCATAAGGCTCATTAATGACAGGGAGAAGAGAGGGGGGGGGGGGGGGGGGTGGAGGTGGGAGAAGAGGGAGATTATATATCTATCGCTACACTGTCACACCAGAATGACCCCTGCATTAAGATGGGCAGCGATGAGAGCCATTTTAATGTTTCATTAATTGTTGTAAAGGACAAAGTCACAAGACAGCGTCAAAAAATCACAAGCTTTTGAAGAGAAAGGAGAGCCGAAGCGGAATCGAGCCGCGGCCCTTCTGCTTACCAGCCTGACGCCTTACCGCTGGGCCAAACCGGCTCACTTTACGGTTCTGCTGTAGAGGGGGTATTTGAGACCTTTTTTTCCCCCCGTCTTGTGAGCCGGTTTGGCCCAGCGGTAAGGCGTTAGGCTGGTAAGCAGAAGGACCTCGGTTCGAATCCGCTTTGGCTCTCCTTTCTCTTAAAAAAAAGTGGTCTGTGGACACTGTCTTGTTCTTGTTTGTGACTTTGTCCCTCACAATTAATGCAACATTAAAATGGCTCTTATTGCTGCCCGTCTTAATGCAGGAGTCATTCTGGTGGTGACAGTGTAGCGATAGGTATATATACTCTCCCTCTTCCCCCCCCACGCCCCCCCCCCCCACCTCCCATACCCCGCCCATTCTCCCCGCCCCTAATAAGCCTTATGGTTTCTGTGGACGTTAAGCAGATGTTTACATACTTTAGGCCCAGTCAGAGCTCAGGAGCTGTGTGAATGTCCAGGTGGACGTCCTGGGCTCCCGTCCCTATTAAGGCTACGGTTTCTGTGGACGTCAAGCAGCACTCAGACCATACGCCCAGTCAACCAGGACGGTTATATCAGTGCTAAAGGGGGAGGGGAAGGAACGGGGGTGGTGGTGGTCGGGTAGGCCGGTGGGGGGGTCAGGGGGTATTTGCTTGTACGCCGCGTTATTATTATTATTAATATTGTTGTTGTTGTTGTTGTTGTTATTATTAATATTATTGTCATTGTTGTTGTTGTTGTTGTTGTTATATGAACACTTGTTGAGCGCTTCATCTCGAGATGAGCTCTTTCAGCCTGGAGATTTTAACAGGCTGTGGCAGTGAAGGGGTTAATTACACAGCGCACTGTGGTGGTCGGGTAGGCCGGTGCGGGGGTCAGGGGGGTATTTGCTTGTACGCCGCGTTATTATTATTATTAATATTGTTGTTGTTGTTGGTGTTGTTGTTGTTATTATTAATATTATTGTCATTGTTGTTGTTGTTGTTGTTGTTGTTGTTGTTGTTGTTGTTGTTGATGTTATATGAACACTTGTTGAGCGCTTCATCTCGAGATGAGCTCTTTCAGCCTGGAGATTTTAACAGGCTGTGGCAGTGAAGGGGTTAATTACACAGCGCACTTTCGAATACACACCGAAGTGGTGTACTTACAGCTCTGTTTGGTTAATTGTTACTTGGCTGGCCCAGTGTCACGCGAAACTGCTGCCGTCTCGGCGCAAGTTCTATGTACATCCTACAACCATGCACCTGTTCACAGCGTACTTCATTCGAAGCCCCACATACGTAGGGTACATGAGTGTTTAGCTGTAACCTGACACCTGCACCTTTGGCAGAATGGCTGGGATTTTTTATTTGCTAGTGCGGTAACACTGGGATGGAAAGGTTACCGAAATAAGAGTCAGCACAGAAAGTCGACCCTGGAGAAGAAAATTCTGCCGCCGCTCCTGCCGGGAATCGAACCCGCGACATTTCGAGCCCGGCGCTCTAACCACTGAGCTATCCCCGTTCCACGAGTACAGTCTCGAACTATACGGTCCGTGGTAATCCCGTCAGGATCAGAGATCAGGAGCTGTGTGAAAGTCGAGGTGGACGTCCTGGACTCCCCGTCCCTAATAGTCCCTACGGTCTCTGTCAGAGGACGTACGGCAACATTTGAAGAATGTGTGTGTGTGTGTTGGGTGTGTGTTTTTGTGTGGGGGGGTGTGTTTTGTGTGTGTGTGTGTGTGTGTGTGTGTGTGTGTGTGTGTGGGGTGTGTGTGTGTGTGTTTGGGGGTGTGTGTGTGTGTGTGTGTGTGGTGTGTGTGGTGTGTGTGTGTGTGTGTGTGTGTGTGTGTGTGTGTGGTGTGTGTGTGTGTGTGTGTGTGTGTGTGTTGTGTGTGTGTTGTGTGTGGGGTTGTGCTGTGTTGTTGTGTGTGTGTGTGTGTGGGGTGTGTGTTGTGTTTTGTGGTGTGTGTGTGTGGGGTTGTGTGTGTTGTGTGTGTGTGTGTGTGTGTGTGTGTTGGGGTGTGTGGTGTGTGTTTGTGTGTGTGTGGTGTGTGTGTGTGTGTGTGTGTGTGACTGTGGGGTGTGTGTGTGTGTGTTGTTGTGTGGTGTGTGTGTGTGTGTGTGTGTGTGTGTGCGTGTGTGTGCGTGTGTTTGGTGTGTGTGTGTGTGTGGTGTGTGTGTGTGTGTGTGTGTGTGTGTGTGTGTGTGTGTGTGTGTGTGTGTGTGTGTGGGGTTGTGACTCTGTGTGTGTTGTGTGTGTGTGTGTGTGGTGTGGGGCGTGTGTGTGGGGTGTGTGTGTGTGTGTGGTGTGTGTGTGTGTGTGTGGGGTGTGTGTGTGTGTGTGTGTGTGTGGCGTGGTGGGTGTGTGTGTGTGTGTGTGTGGGGGGTGGGGTGTGTGTGTGTGTGTGTGTGTGACTCTGTGTTTTTGTGCTGTGTTTTTGTGTGGGGTGTGTGTGTGTGTGTGTGTGTGTGTGTGTGTGTGTGTGTGTGTTTTGGGGCTGTGTTGTGTGTGGTGTGTGTTGTGTGTGTGTGTGTGTGTGTGTGCTGGTTGCGGGGTCTGTCGGTGCTGTGTGCCTGTGCGTGGGGAAATTGTGTATGTGTGTGTGTGTTGTGTGCGGCGTGGCGTGCGTAGGCGTGCCTGTGCTGCGTGTGTTGTGTGGTGCGTGTGTTGCGTCATGCGTGCGTGCGTGCGTGCGTGTGTTGTGTGTGTGGGTGTGTGGTTGTGTGTGTGTGTGGTGTGTGTGGTGGTGGGTGTGGCGTGTGCCGCGTGTTGTGTTTGTGTTTGTGTGGTGCGTTGCGTGCGTGCGTGCGTGCGTGCGGTGTGTGTGTGTGTGTGTGTGTTGTGTGTGTGTGTGTGTGTGTGTGTGTGTGTGTGTGTTTTGTGTGCGTGCGTGCGTGCGAGCGTGAGTGCGTGGTGGGGTATGGGGTGTGTGTGGGGGGGGGGGTGCGTGTTTCCCGTCTGCACGCCATATTTATTTGTATGTGAGCTTAAGCTTGCGCAAAATTTCTTAGTGCACCCGAGCGGACATATTGTTCCTCTGCTGAAAATGTCACAAGCGAACGTCGAATGTGTCTCAGTCAAAAAGAATAGAAGAAAAACAAAATCGAACAGAACAAAACAATCTTGCAGTAAATTGATTTGGAATGGGTGAATGGATCGGAACCACACACACACACACCACCCCCCCGCCACCATGCACCCCCACCCCCCTACCCCCCCCCCCCCTTTCCGTACCCCCCCTCCCCACATGCCCCCCACACACAAAACCCCCACACACGTACCAAAGCGCATTCCCCCCTCCGTCCCCCCCCTCCCCCCCCCCCCCCCCCCCCCCCCCCCCCCCCCCCCCCCCCCACACACAAAAACACACCACACCCCCACCAAAATCTTGGTTATGACTCACCTTGGTTATGACTCACCTTGCTCACCTTTTCTCGGCCAGCTAACCAACCCTAAATACTCAAATCAGGCCCATGAACCTAATAACAGACATATATATAAA
>JABMCL010001358.1:12500-22500 GCA_018857735.1 Alviniconcha marisindica | reverse complement strand
TTACTATTAATAGTGGTAGTATTATATTTTATTGTTTGTATTTTGTTTATCCTGTTTAAATATTAATCGAGTTTGTAAAAAGATGATTTTTTTTCTCTCTCCATTTTTCACTTATTTGGTAGTTTAGCAAGGACTAGCTGTTAGACAGGTCTAAATGAACCTAAACTACAATCCTTGGAAAATAAAGTTTTCGAGTTCGAGTTCTCCCCCCTCTCTCTCTACCTCTCTGTCTGTCTGTCTGTCTCTCTCTCTCTCTCCACACACCAGTTACACACTCACTCTAGCAAGCACGTTAGGATCACAACAGTTGAAGGACGACGGTGGAGTTGACATTGTCTCCCCTGTCATGCCAGGTGGCAGCAGCGGTGGACGATTCGCACGTGCCGCTCGTCTCGTCGTGCATTTGACGTCTGTCGATCGCAACACGATCCGTTCTCTTTTGTATGCTAACTGCACGACATAAGCGGTGTTGGTGGCCTCGTTCTGTTAGATTGTAACGCCCACCACCCACACACAACCACGCTCGCACGCGCACGGGTGTAGGCCCACGCACCCCCACAACCCTCCCAGAAATTCGCAGTGATCTGGCAGCTGAGAATGACAGATGACAAAGCTCACATACACGCACGCGCGCACACACTCACGCACGCACGCACGCACGCACACCAACAAATACAAATACACGAACACACACACATGCGCACACACGCACGCACGCACACACACAACACACACTCACGCAACGTTAAAAACACTGCAAATACCGTCCTCATAGCAGGATCGCATCCAACCATCCAATTCGAGGCACACGGCGCAGCCACGTACACAAACAACACACACCACCCAACAACACACCGCCACCCCCCCCCGCTACGGCACGGCCACACAGTCCGGCCCACGAACCCACAGCCAGCAACGCACACGCACAGAACGGCACACAAAAACACACAAACAAACAAACAAGAAATAAAACACAACACACACACACAATGCAAACACAACAACACCAAACACACATGCACCCGCCACCGCACACCAGACATAAAGACGCAAGCACGCAGACAGCACGAAACGCACGCACAAACATACCAACACCACAGACACACTCACAGACACACAAGAAAAAACAAACACAATACGCGCAACAACACACTACACACACAACAACACATCACGACACACACACACACACAACCCACAACAAAAATACAGAAACAAAACAAAGGGTTACACTGTCCAGCACTTTATTTGTTGTTGGTTGTTGTGTTGTGTTGTTTGTGTTGCGTTGTATGTTCGTGGTTGATTGGTGGGTGTTGTTGATTTGAAACTTCCAGGAGCCCCTGTGACGTCAAGCTGTGACCCCCCCCAGGGTTACCAAGGAGACGTGTTGTGACCTTCTGTTCCCCAGTTTCGGAAGACGGCCACAATTTGCAGCAGCAGCGACGGAAAAACAGGGTACGAATCGCGTACAGAACTGGAATAGGAGGGCGGGTATCGGTAACTCGGTGTTGGGAAAGGGGGGAAAAAAACCCCGGGGGACGAGAGAGAGAGAAAAGGAAAGAGGAAGAGAAAAAGGAGGGGGGGGGGGAGAGAGAGTCAGGACAGACAGACAGACGCAGAGACAGAGAGAACAGACAGACAGACAGACAGACGGGGACGAAATATAGACAAAGACATAGCCCACAGAGCGGAAGCAGACAGAGACAAAACAGAAAAGGCAAAAGAGAGAGAGGGCAGACAGACAGAGACAGACAGACAGAAAACGAAATAGACAAAGACAGAGACACACCAGAGACGGACAGACAAAAAGAAAAACAGAGAAGACAGGCAGAAAAACAGACAGACAGACAGAAGACAGACAGACAGACAGACAGACAGACAACAGAAAAGGCAGGACGGACGGGGGACAAACAACAGACGACAGACGGGAAAGAGAGGGGGGGGGGCAAGAAAGACAAAAAAGAGACGGGGACAGCAGACAGGAAAAAACAGAAAAAAGAAGGGGAAGACAGAAAGGGAAAAAGAGAGAGAGAAAGAAGGAAAGAGGAGAGAGAAGGGGGGAGAGAGAGGAGAGAGAGGGAAAGCTGAAATCGAAAACTTTATTTTACAAGGATTGAGAGAGAAAAGACAGACAGACAGACAGACAGACAGCCATCAGACAGACAGACAGAAGACGAACGAGAGACACAGGGGACAGACAGACAGACAGAGACGACAGAAGAACAACCCAGAAGGAACTAGCCTATTTATCTAACTTAACACGTAGTGAACAGCAAAGGTCACAGCGCAGCCTCTTGGGCAAATCAGTGTTATGGGGTAAAAATAACCGAGATATAAATAGAATATGTTCCTTTCTGGGCACAGTCTATCAGTAAGAATGCACCTGGTGTGACCTGGGGCCATTTGCACGATGAGCAAATAAAGTTAAAGGCGGATAGCCCCTAACCCGATGTGCTAAAGACTAGAAATCCGGCTCTCTTACACACGATCGAGTCGTCAAAAGGTTCCGAAATAGCTATTTCCATATGTTTATTTATAGATCGGGAAATTCCAGTTTTACCGACAATACCGCGCACGCAACGTCTACAATTCGAAGCCGATTGGACACCGCATGATATTAACCTTGTCAGTTTCAAAGAGTCAAAGTTCACTTTGGTAGCAACAGATCTCAGTGACCCAATGACTCTTTCCCATTCGAGATTTTCCTGTCTCCTCTTCGCCGTCTTTGTTGCCGTTATAAAGTGTCCCGGTGCATGAATCCAAACTTTCTTCTCTCTGCAAAAGAACCTGACTGGCAGAAACAAGAAAAGCTGTGTTTTCTGGAAGCAGGCGAAGAAATCGAGGCTATATTCTGACGAGATCCGGGCGTAAAAGACGTAACCTTTCATAGCTCTGGACACTGACTGCACACAGAATGGGGTCATAATTTCTGCGTCCGCGGTGTCCCACTGCTCGGATTTTGACAGAGAACGACGGGGAGAGTAAGTAAGCATAGTGCTTAACGTCCACAGAAACCGTAAGGCTTTTAAGGGACCGTGAGAAGGGGGAAAGGGGGAGGGGGTAGGAGCCGGTATGGAGGGGGGCGGGGCGGGAAGAGACAGAAAGACACCAGCTACTTATGGAGAGGGAGGTACCCTTCAGAAGCGTAAATAGTTTTGTTAAGTCTTTGGCATCTTCTTAAGAATAGCTTTGTTGGTGGCCAAATCCCCCCTCCCCCCGCCTCCCCGGGACCGATCCTCCCCCCCTTTCTCCCTCCTCTCCTCTCTTTCCCAAAAACACCAAAACCAATACCAAACCCCACCCCCCCCCCCCCCCCCCCCCCCCCCACACACACACACACACACACACACACACACACACACACACACACACACACACACACACCGCTCATTCAAAGGCGGTGCACCTCGCCCCCCACCCCCGCGGACAGAAGACAGATAGAAAGAAAAAGAAAGAAAGAAAAAAAAACCTGGGAGAGACGTTTTATATGCACCGAAGTTCCTATCGCTGTCCACCGCGTTTGTCATAAATCTTAGGGTCTTCCATATGACCGGGGCCAGGATACTACACACAGCGTGGCCATTTATACAGCTTAAGGCCCTAACACCCTGATCTGCTGGGGCTGCGGCTAAGTCCGCACGCAGCAGGCCTGTCGCCGACACGGGAGTGACCCTCGCCGGAGGTGAAGCGACCCGGCCTGCTCTCCACCGTTCGCTCGGGCGCCGGCTGTTTGCAGACAGATTAGGCCCGCTCATATTCGCTCCGTCTAAATCCAGCTTTAGGTGATTTTTGTAGCTGTTCCTCCCCCCCCCCCCCCCCCCCCCCCCCCCCCGCCCGAGATTATTATTATTTTTGGGGGGGGGTGGGGGCTGGGTGGGAGGTGGGGGGTGGGATTTATTTTTTATGGACACTCAAAGTTTTTACGTTCTTTGTTGCCTGCGGGGTATAAAAAAATATATATAAAAAAAGAAAGAAAGAAAAGAAAAAAGAAGAAGAAGAAGAAAAAGGGGGGGCGGGCGTGTGGGGGGTGGGGCGGCGGGGTGGGGTGGGGGGTGGGGAGGTGGGGGCTCGGGGTTGGTTAAGAAGAGGGGAACGAACTGGAAACATGGTAGCCTCGATCTCAATACCGTGACCTAATTTAACGGCATCCCACTTCAGTCCAGATGTCGGTTGTCGCGGTGTCTTTTTTGTGTGTGTGTGTGTTGCTTTACGTCCAGAAAAGACACACACGGCGTTTTAGGGGCGGTGTGTGTGGGGGGGGGGGGGGGGGGGGGGGGAATCGGGTCGGGTACCTATGAATAGCTCGACCATGCGCTGCGACCCTTTATGATATATCCAAGGCAAGCTTACTTTATAGATTGTCCCTAAAATGCTTTTAGCATCTGAGGACATTAGGCAAAAACACAACAACAACTGCGACCCGCAAAGACCGAAGAGACGGTCAGCCACCGCCAGAACAACAACGTCAAGGAGGCGCGGACCCCGCCTGCGCCAAGTAACTTGTGTACTCCGCAACTTGCTCTCTGAACAGCTGTGCGGAACGAAGTCACAACCTGAAGACAGCGTCCGAAAAGCAGCTGTTGAGGAACAACTCAGCAGCGAGTCCATCCATCCAGCTACGAGAGCCCCGCTCCACCTCCCTGCTCTTCATCTCCCCTGGGCACTTTCGAGGTGTCAAACTGTTCCGCCATTTTTGACTTCACTCCCGCGGAGGCCTGGGTACTCGGAACGCAGAAATTAAGGTCGATTCTGCTGAGGACGAAGAGCTATCAACTGTTCTTTTTAAGCATGGCCTAGGTTAAGAACATAGCTTCCCGTGCTTCGCCTGCTGCCAGGAATTCTAACTCAAATTTCTGCCGTGTCAGTTAATTCATTCCGCTTCGTTTGTTTTCAATCCTTCTTCCTTCAGGTGTTGCTTAATGTCCTCGGATGTCGGCTGACATATCAGGGACAAGCTGAGACCAATGCCGAAGCATGTTGTTTTTTTCAATCATCTTGACACTTGAAGATTTATAGTGACGTGTAAGATGAGCCTGATGGAGAAACCTGTGTGTCACCAGCAGTGGCTGAAAGTTATATTTGTGAATTGATAGCTCGTGTTTCACCTTGATATCACCTTCGCGTTTAACTGGGCGTTGAATATCAATTAACCCCTTCGCTGCCCCAGCCTGTAAAACTTCCGGGCTGAAAGATGCACGGACGCGCCTGCAAACAGTACATTTTCCGGTCCTGTAACGTGCACTTTCAATGCTGTACGTTTTGACGAAAGTCCTTTCACGTGCGAAAAAGAAAGCAGAAAGGCTTAGTGGTTTCAAATTTCGCATTTTCATTGGGCATTTCTAAAGCGACATCACGACAGTGAAGGGGTTAATAAACTATTATACCCCGCTGCCTGAGAAGAGAGAAAAAGGTGAAGGACCAAAGCCGAATGAGGGCAGCACAGGTGTAAGGTCGTACTGAGCCATGAAAAGGTAAGGCCTTTATTTGAATTTTTTTTTTTTAATTATTATTTTTGTTTTTGTTGTTAAACCCTGATTTCATGGCACCTGATGTCCCAGCGTTGGAGATATCAATCTGTTTCGCCGCAGTTCCCTAGGGTTGAAAACATCGGTCTTGGGGCAGGGTATGTAAATTATCTAAACTTAATAATAATAATAATAATGTTTAGATTTATCATGCGCTCATCAACGCCCTGAGCGCTCACATGACACATGTTAACCTAAATTCTATATTTTATACACATGTGGGGCACAGTCTGCCAAAACAGTTTACGTAAAGTATTACATGGAAAAACAAACCAACACACACACGCACGCACGCACGCGCGCACGCACGCACGCACGCACGCACTTACACACACTTACACACACTTACACACACCACACACACACACACACACACACACTACACACACTTACACACACACACACACACACACACACACACACACACACACACATACACACACACATATACACACACACACACACACACACACACACACACACACACACACACACACACACACACACACACACACACACACACACACACACACACACACACACACGCATACGCGCGCGCACACACACACAGAGGCGCGCGCGCGCACCAGGCACGCACCAGGCACGTTCCCCCCCCCCCCCCCAACACACACACACACACACACTGACTATAACAAAAACTGGGTATTGATATTAGCTGGGGTGAATATACCTGGGCAGGCTTGGGGGCGAGTTCTCGCCTCGTGCTTATTCATCTTAGTACTTTTGCGTTTATTATTCTCCCTGATGAACAGCCTGCGGCGGTTCACGTGTCTGTTAAAAACAGTTGTCTGTTTCGTTTTTTCCCTTCTTCATTAATTTATTACACCCCACACCCTTCCACCACTTCCCCGCATCCCACACGCACACACATACATACCCACCCCCACACCTCCACCTCCACCCCCACCCCCACACGCACGCACGCACGCACACATACGCAAGCACGCACGCACGCACGCACGCATACACACACACACAACACACACACACACACACACACACACACACACACACACACACACACACCACACACACACACCACACACACACACCACACACACACACACACCAAACACACACACACACACACACACACCACACAACACCAACACCACAACACACACACACACACACACACACACACACACACATCTGAAGGCAAATGAACTGAAGAAAGGTTTTCAGACAGACAGACAGACAGACAGACAGACAGAAGAACAAGGTAACGAAGGTGCGAGAAAAATTGCCGCGATTCGAACCCAAAGCCTATTAATTCCGTGTTCGGTGTCTTAACGACTCGGCGCCACGCGTCCTGCTGGTATGAGACACCAGCATGTTGGACAGGGTTGTGTTGGCTGTTGACTGTATTGGTTCAGTGCCGATCCGCTGGCTAGCAGTTTACGTGTGATGTGGTGACTTCATCAGTCTGGAACCGATTCAGCTGAACTTTGTACACGTGTAATTATTTATCCTGACGTAAGTAACACTGCGTCGACGGGACGTTAAAATCCAGGAACTAATAAACTAACTAACACCTTCTGTTTAAGTACAATTACAGGCTGATATTTAAATGCATACGGAAGACTGGCCGTTCTCATTTCTGAACCTTGCTTCGACAAAAAGATGCTGCGATAATCTCAATCTCTGGTATATACATAGTTTTATTAACGAAGGCATACCAACAGCCAACGACAGAATAGTTGTTGGTGCGTCAGACAAGACCCACCTCTCTCTCACCCTCCCTTCATCTCCACCCTCGCTCGCTCCCTCCCTCTCTCTCGTTCGTTCGATGTTGCTGTACGACCACAGAGACCGTACGGACTATTAGGGACGTGGGGCCCAGCACGGCCACCTCGACTTTCACACAGCTCCTGAGCTCTGACCCCCATCTCCTTCTCTCTCCTTTGTGTTTATTTAGGCCACCATCCAAGCTACCTGTCACTTGTTTTGTTGTTTGTTTTGCTTATGTTTTCGTGTGCTTTTGCCTTTGTTGTTGTTTTGTAAATTAGAATTTGTTTGATTGTTTGCATACATTTTAAGGAGCTCGCGGTTAATGATCTATCTTATTAGCAAATATGCAAATGAGCGCATCGCATAAGTATAAGCCCTACTCAACAAACAAGGGAGCTAATCAGCGCTCGAAAGACGTCACACAAACACAACAACAAAGACCTGATTCGCCTACGGTAACTGTCACCTAGCATGCGAGCACAAGGTACATAAATTCCACCAGATGTAACACTAGTAGACCTGTGTCTGTTTATAATTATGAATCTAAACGTTTTTGACGTTGATCGGATGGTTCTTTTTACATGTTGTTATTAAATTAATGAGCCTTTAGTAGTTAGCTGAATTACCCTGTGCGGGATGATTAAAGTATATTGATCTGACTTGACTTGACTTGACTCACATGCCAGGAAAGAGTTACAAGAGCACCTGGTGTTTAAACTCAGGTTGCACCTAACCTCCACATGTCAGGTAAGAGTTACCGTAACCCAATAAGCAGGCCCGACGCAAACTGCCCCGTATTCTGGTATCACCTGACGCTTTAAACTACTCTCTGTCTCTCTGTCTCTCTCTGTCTCTCTGTCTCTGACACTCTCTGTCTCTGTCTTTCTCTCTGTCTGTCTGTCTGTCTGTCTGTCTCTGTCTCTGACACTCTCTGTCTCTGTCTTTCTCTCTGTCTTTCTCTCTGTCTGTCTGTCTCTGTCTTTCTCTCTCTCTGTCTCCGTCTCTCTCTCTCTCTTTCTCTCTTGCTTACCCCCACCCCCACCCCCACGCACCACCCCTCCTTCCTCCTTATCAACCTGCCAGTCTGGCACTGGCCCGGCTCCTCAGTGTCATCCGCATCCTCCCTCCCTCCCTCCTTCCCTCCCTCCTTCCCCACAAGAGCACTTGGTGTTTAAACTCAGGTTGCACCTAACCTCCACATGCCAGGTAAGAGTTACCGTAGGCCACACCAGTTGTTCTGCGCGTGTTGCGTCTTTCGAGCCCTAACTGTCTCCATGGCTTGTTCATGTTCCCTTTAACTTTGTACTGCATCTTTGCTTTGCATGTGGAGCTATGTATCAGTCCTGGTTTAAACCAGCCACTGACACCCGTGCTCCCGCCACACCCGTTGCGACGCCAGTTGCTTACGATGGAAAAACAGGACCCCAGCTTCAGCTTGTCAGAGACTACGGTTTCGCTGCTGCCGCAGTGAGGGGCCGGTTCATCATGCACAAAGCGTGAGGGCCGGGTTAACATGCACAAAGCGTGAAGAGGAGGGTTAACAGGTGTGAACGGCCAGTTTAGCATGCATGAGAAAGCGTGACGAGAGGGGCCAGGTTAACATGCAGAAAACGTGACGTGAGGGGTCAGGTTAACATGCAGAAAACGTGACGAGAGGGGTCGGGTTAACATGCACAAAACGTGACGAGAGGGGTCGGGTTAACATGCAGAAAACGTGACGAGAGGGGTCAGGTTAACATGCAGAAAACGTGACGAGAGGGGTCAGGTTAACATGCAGAAAACGTGACGAGAGGGGTCAGGTTAACATGCAGAAAACGTGACGAGAGGGGTCAGGTTAACATGCAGAAAATGTAACGAGAGGGGCCGGTTTAACAAGCTGAAAACGTCACTGAGGGGTTGGGTTAACATGCACAAAACGTGGACCAACGAAGGCATAGTTCAGGAGTTGTGTGAAAGTCGAGGTGGCCGTCCAGGGCTGTCCGTCCTAACCAGCCTTCTGGTTTCCGTGGACGTAAAGCTATATTGAACTATGCTTCAGCATTGGTCTCAGCTTGTCCCTAATAATTATGTCAATCGACATCCGGGAACATTAAGCAACACAACCGAACCGAACCAGCGAAGGAAACGCAGAGACAGCGGTTTTTAACGACAACATCCTGCGCACTCACGCACCCAGCTGTCGTTGGGTCGATTTTGAAAGTCCGGCTGTTTGTTGTTTTGTGCTTATTTAGCAGAAACATGTACACGCGTGGTATTGGTATTACATCTGTTCTAGCCTAGTCGACAAAATCGGTGTTCTCTCTCTCTCTCTCTCTCTCTCTCTCTCTCTCTCTCTCTCTCTCTCTCTCTCTCTCTCTCTCTCTCTCTCTCTCTCTCTCTCTCTCTTGCATTCGTTCTTTCAGCATTTCCCTCCGTCCTTTCGCCTTGTTTCTCTTCTTCAGATTAATTCAGATGTTTCATTCGTTCTTTTTTAAATTTCTCTTTATTCCCTTCTTCACTTTACTTGAGGCATGTCTTCTTCTTTTTCTTTTTTTCTTTCTTTTTTGTACCTTTTGATTGCTACGTTTCTCTGTTTCTTTCTTCTCTCTCTCTCTCTCTCTTTCTTTTGTTTTCTTCTTCGAATCAACACAAAGGGAGTTAATCATCAGTCGAAAGACGTCACACAACAAAGACCCGAATCGCCTACGGTAACTCTCACTTGGCATGCGAGTAAATGCAAAGTG
>JABMCL010001358.1:0-7500 GCA_018857735.1 Alviniconcha marisindica | reverse complement strand
ACTAGTTCAGATAAAAGAATGACTAGTGGTTGACGTAATTAAGGCTAACAGTTCAAACAAAAGAGTGGCCAATAGTTGACATAGTTAAGGCTAACACATCAAAGAAAAGAGTGACCAGTGGTTGACGTAATTAAGGCGAACAGTGCAAAGAAAAGAGTGACTGACCAGTTCAGAGAAGAGAGTGACCGGTTCAGAGAAGAGAGTGACCAGTTCAGAGAAGAGAGTGACCAGTTGTTGACGTATTTTAGGCTAACAACGTGAAGAAAAGAGTAGCCAGTTCTTAACAGACTTAAGGCTAACAGTGCAAACAAAAGAGAGACCAGTGGTTGACGAAATTAAGGCCGACAGTTCGAAAGAGAGACCATTGATTGACGAAATTAAGACCGACAGTTCAAACGTATGACCAGTGATTGACGAAATTAAGGCCGACAGTTCAAACGTATGACCAGTGATTGACGAAATTAAGGCCGACAGTTCAAACGTATGACCAGTGATTGACGAAATTAAGGCCGACAGTTCAAACGTATGACCAGTGATTGACGAAATAAGCCCGACAGTTAAAAAGATGACAGGGGTTGCGAAATTAAGGCCGACAGTTCAAACGTATGACCAGTGTTTGGGCGAAATTAAGGCCGACAGTTCAAACGTATGACCAGTGATTGACGAAATTAAGGCCGACAGTTCAAACGTATGACCAGTGATTGACGAAATTAAGGCCGACAGTTCAAACGTATGACCAGTGATTGCGAAATTAAGGCCGACAGTTCAAACGTATGACCAGTGATTGACGAAATTAAGGCCGACAGTTCAAACGTATGACCAGTGATTGACGAAATTAAGGCCGACAGTTCAAACGACAGTTCAAACGTATGACCAGTGATTGGCGAAATTAAGGCCGACAGTTCAAACGTATGACCAGTGATTGACGAAATTAAGGCCGACAGTTCAAACGTATGACCAGTGATTGACGAAATTAAGGCCGACAGTTCAAACGTATGACCAGTGATTGACGAAATTAAGGCCGACAGTTCAAACGTATGACCAGTGATTGACGAAATTAAGGCCGACAGTTCAAACGACAGTTCAAACGTATGACCAGTGATTGACGAAATTAAGGCCGACAGTTCAAACGTATGACCAGTGATTGACGAAACTAAGCCCGACAGTTCAAAAGAGTGACTAGTGATTGACGAAATTAAGGCCGACAGTTCAAACGTATGACCAGTGATTGACGGAATTAAGCCCGGACAGTTCAAAAGAGTGACTAGTGATTGGCGAAATTAAGCCGGACAGTTCAAAAGAATGACCAGTGGTCAAGTGCCTGTGGGAGGAGTCGGGTAGGCAAACGGATAATCTGAGTGAACTAAGTGCCCACAGCGACCGAGACGACAAGACAATGCAGGCCAAGTGCTGACTCCGTTTCGGCGTGTCCTGAAGTGCACATTCCACCAGGGTCGAGTCAACCCCCGCTCTCGTCTCTCGGCCATGTGAAGGCGGAGGGAGGTGAAAACCTTTTAAGAAAAGAAAAACACAGGGAAAAGGGGGAGAGGGGGGGAGGGGGGCCCCCTGGGAGGGGTGGGGGTGGGGGGGGGGGAAAGGGGGGGGGAAGAGGCCCGGGGGGGGGGGGGGGGGGGGGGGGGGGGGAGGGGCGTGAGAGAGTGTGTGGTGTGGGGGGGGGGGGCGATAGTTTTTTGGGGGGGGGGGTTTGGGGGGGGGGGGGGGGGGGGGGGGGGGGGGGGGGGGGGGGGGGGGGGTAGCGATAGCGACAATGGGAGTTTAGTATCACTGATCAGTCGTGGTGGTGAACGACACTGCCCACATGATTTGAAATACTGTACAAACTTACAAGGGAGAGTTTAGTGAAGCTGACCATTCTCAAGTTAATGAGCTATGCGATCACGCGGGGCGGGTCCGGCCCAAACGAAAGCGGGCTAGGTTTTCAAAAAAAAGGGGCGCGTAAATTTGGGTTTTAAACAGAAAGGGACGGGCAAAAGGGGCAAGTCAAGCCCGGAGGGGAAAAGGAGAGAGAGAGAGGGGGAGAGAAAAAAGAGAGAAAAGAGAGAGAGAGAGAAAAAAGAGAGAGAGAAAAGAGAGAAGAAAATACAACAGACAGGGCCGACAGACAACAGACCTTTACAGACAAAAGAGACACTGAGACAGACGACAGACAGACAGCCCGAGAGGGGGAAAAAAAAGACAACACTGAGAGAGAGAGAGAAGGGGAGGAGAGAGAGAGAGAGAAGAGAGGGGAGAGAGAGAGAGAGGGGAGGGGGAAGAGAAAAGGGGAGAGAGAGGAGAGAAGGGGAGAAAGACCGACCAAACCCCCAGACCGCCGACCGCCCGACCGACCGACGAGAGAGAGAGAGACACTGAGACAGAAAAGACAGACACAGAGAGAGTGACAGACAGACCAGACAGACAGAGACAGACAGAGAGAGACGGAACGTAAGATGGATCGTGAAGGAGGCGCCGTGCACCCGGGCCCCCGGATGGTCAAACTGCCCCCAGCGCGAGCCCGCGGAATGCCAGCGAGGACGGGGGAGGGCCGAGCAAGGTTTTAAAAGTCCCCATGTCCGTGTGTGGCTTGGCCGCCGGGGCCCCGCCAGCCCAGGAAACAAAGCCGCCCTCTGCAGCCGGCCAGTCGGGGCCCCCGTCATCAGCCACCCCGCACCCTGCCACAAACCCCCCTCTGTGCGGCGTGCGTGCGTGCGTGCTGCGTGGGGTTTTGTTGTGTCTTGTTTGGGGGGAGCGGGGTTTTGGGGGGTAAAAACAAAAATGCTTACTATTTTTCCTCGTAAAAAAAAAAATCCCCCCTTTTTTTCTTTATCTTATCTATTATTCCCCTAAAACTGTTCCCTGTCTGTCCCCTTCTCTCCCCACACCACAAAATTTTTTTTTTTTGTGTGTGTGTTGTTGTGTGTGTGTGTGTGTGTGGGGTGTGTGTGTGGGGTGTGTTGTGTGGGGTGTATTTTTCTCTCTCTTTTTTGGGGAGGGCTGGATGTAAACAACTAATCGTTTTTACCATTTTTCCCATCATTTGATTTTTATTTTGTCTGTCGTCTTCTCTGTCTCTCCCCTACACACAAAACACACACACACAAAACACACCAAAAAAACACCCACACCCCACACACCACACCACACCACACAACACACACACACAAACCACACACACACACACACACACACACACACACACACACAACAAACCACACACACCCCCAAACACCAAACACACACCCCACACACACCCCCCAAAAACACCACACAAAAACAAAAACCACCGGCTCGAGCTTAAATAAAAAAGAAAACTCAGTATTTTTGGGGGGGGGGGGGGGGGGGGGGGGGGGGGGGGGGGGGGGGGGGGGGGGGATCTCGAGAAAAGGGTTTATGGCGGTCGGCTTTTCTGTCGTAAATTCATATTTAAATACCTCACTATTACGTTACTTCTCATCTCATTAATAGAGGTTAGTTTAAACTGACCTGTAAAGATTCAGTCTGCAAGGCGAAAGGGGCTTTTTTAAATTGGCCAGCTTGCTTCAAAAACTCTATGCCAATGTTTAGTAAATGATTTAATAATAATAATAGATTATTTAAAGCGCCCCATCTCGTAAGAGCCCAGAGCGCTTACAAAGACATACGGATACACTCATTTCATTACACACAACACCACACCCCAACGCACGCACGCACCCCGCGCCCCCCCCGAAAACACACACACACACGCACGCACGCACGCACGCACGCACCCGCGCACCACCCACAAACAACACACAAAAACACACAAACAAAAACACCACACACACACACACACCACACACACTGACACTGAAAACACACCACACACACACACCACACACACACACCACACCACCAACACACACACACACCACCACAAACAAAAACGGTATAAATTTTAAAAGGCAGTATGAAAAAGGGAGAAGAGATGGGTTTTCAGCTTTGACTTAAAAGAAGAGAGTGATGCTCAGGTGCATTCCATTGCCCAATACGGTGCCGTCAAAATGGGGGTATTGAGAAGAAAAAAAATGTATCAACGAAAAAAGTGCCTGTTTTTGCCATGAAAAGGTTTCTGGGGGTTGGCTGGCGCACACTGAATTATATATTGTGTATCGTGAATCTGGACGATTTCCAATTTACCTCAGTGCGTATACCAAGTGTATACGATATTGGTTGAAACTGACACTGAAGAATGGAAAACAGCAGTTTACCTTCCAAAGCTTATACAACGTTGCATAACGCAGATTGCATATTGTGTATCCGTGTCAAAATAAATTAACTTTAAAAACGCAAGGGTAAAGGTTTAGGGGGACGAATGCCTGTCGGGGCCCGCCTTGAAAAGTTACAAAATTTTAAAAACAATATTTAAATATTTATATAAAAAATATATAAAAATTAAAAAAAAAAGGAAAAAAAAAAAAAAAGAGAGAGAGAAGAGAGAGAGGAGACAGAGAGACAGAAACAGAGAGAAGAGAGAAAGAGACAGAGACCCGAGAGGACAGAGACAGAGACAAGAATGATCTTATTTATTTTAGCACTGAGCCATTTAGCCTAGCGTTCACCGCTCGCTAGGTAACGTTCGAGCGGCCGTTAACCTCACGCGGTAGGTATGTTGTAACTGAAAACAGATCGACATACATCTACATAGATACAGATCGGCAAGAAACTGAAGCAGGCCATCGCGAGTTCCTGCAATGCCTTCCGTGTAACCGACCGTGAAACAACCGTAGACGAACGCCGAGAAGAGAAATTCAGCGGGTTAGTTTACTTGATACTTCACTCACTGTGAGCTTTCCGTGTCCAGTGACGCGTCACTCCAGCGCGTGGTTGACGTCAGAGAGCATCAAATGACGCAGTGATAATTAGACATAATTACTAAATTAGTGTTCTGGGTGGGGATTTTTTTGTTTTTTTAAATTATTATTTATTATTTTATTTTTTTCCTTTTACCTTCTAAACGATGGCAGTAAACATTGTTTCGGATTTTTAAAAAAAAAACAAAAAAATTAAGCGCTGGAACCTTCGGTAGCTCAGTGGAGAGTTTGATTTAGGCTTCAGAGACGGGATCCAAACACAAAAAGGTTTAAATGAACGCTTATTTATTTTGACACGGACACACAATATGCAAATTTTCGGGGAAAGCCCCTTCGTCAAGCCACAAAACGGCACTTAAACAGCAGTTAGACGGTTAAAAACGATGAAAAACGAGAAAGAAACTTATGCATTTAATTTTTTCATCTTCAGAGACGGGCTTTGGATTTCGTCCCCCGACAAGTCCACTGTGGACCACGTAGATGTAGGCTACACTATGGCGAAGGGGAGAGACGAGAGAAAAAGCGTGGCGGTCACCGCTTTGAAAATGGAGAGGATGAGGCACGGGAGTTTGTGGCAGCCGCAGAAAGCAAATTCATTTCCTCGCGTAGCTGTCCGACCCGTCTTGTCTTCTCCGGTCAGCGCTGATGGCCCAGTTCACCTGACTATCGACCCACTGCGTCAACCGCTAGGTCACACCGGGTCACGCCAGGTCACGCCGGGTCACGCCGGGTCGCGTCGCTTTTTGTCGGTGGAGTCGATGGCCGATGTCGGTCCAGCTAAAGTCTCACCGGCCTTGTAGTGAGGCAGGTGCGCGCTGAAGACTTATAACAGCTATGCCCGCTGAGCTCACGCAGCTTCTGCTCACGTGAGCGCCTCGGCGGGGGTGTTTCGCCGTACAGTAGGCCCGGCAGAGGATGCTCGAGGCGGCCGTGGCCTCTTTAAATGTTGTCGTGAATGTGTGTAGACTTTTTAAAGCTGCGCCGAGGGCGTTTGCTTTATGCACAAAAGCACAGACACGCACGCTCTCTCTCTCTCTTTCTCTCTCTCTTTTCCTCTTCTCTTCCCCTTTCTTTCTCTCTTCAAACACGCGCCCCTGTCTCACATTCTCTCTCTCTCCCCTCTTCCTCCCCCACACACACACACCACACACACACACACCACACACACACACAACACACACACCACACACACAACGCATGACACCTCTGTCTCAATTCTCTCCTCTGTGGTGCCCACACACGATTCTCCTCTCCTCCTCTCCCTCTCTTTTCTCCTTTTCTCTTTCCTCTTCTCCTCTCTTCTCTCTCTTCACCACACACACACACACAACACACACCCACACACAAAACCACAAACCACTCACCTCTCTGTCTCACATTCTCTCCCTCCTCGTGCCTAAAAGCTTCTTTCTCTCCCCTCTCTCTCTCTCCTCTCTCTTCTCTCTCTCTCTCCCACCCCACACACAAACACACACACACACACCACAAAACACCCCCACACACACACAGCTCTCTTTCTCTCTCTCTCTCTCTTTTCCTTTCTATAACACACACAACCCCACCACACACACACACAACCCCTTTCCCCCCTCTGTGCCCACTCTTCCCCTCTCTCTCTCTCCCTTTTTCCCCTCTCTCTCTCTCCACACACACCCACACACACAAACACACGCTCTCTTTTCCCCTCTTTTTTTTTTTATTACACACACACACCATTCTCTCCTCTCTTTTCTCTCCTCTCTCTCTCTCCCCTCGCCTATCTGCCTACTCTGGCCGGATACGGGGGGGGGGGGGGGGGGGGGGGGGGGGGGGGGGGGGGTATCTCGAGAAAAGGGGTTTTTGGGCTCGGCAGTTTTTGTCGTAAATTCAATTTTAAAACCTCACTATTACGTTACTTCTCATCTCATTAATAGAGGTTAGTTTAAACTGACCTGTGATGATTCAGTCTGCAAGGCGAAATGGACTTTTAAAGCTGCGCCGAGGGCGTTTGCTTTATACACAAAAGCACAGACACGCACGCTTTTCCCGCTCTCTCCTCTCTCTCTCTCCCCCTTTTTCTCCCCCACACACACACAACACACACACCAACCATGATCCCCCTGCTCACATTCTCTCTCTCTCTCTCTTCTCTCTCTCTCTCTCTCTCTCTTTTCCCCTTTCCCCCACACACACACACACACACACCCCCCAAAAAACAAAAAACACCCCAAAAAACAAAAAACAAAAACACACATGCTCATCCTCTCTGTCTCACATTTCTCTCTCTCTCTGTGCCTACCACACTTCCTCTCTCTCTCTCTTCTCTCTCTCTCTCTCTCCTTTTCCCCTTCTCTCTCCCCTCTCTCTCAACAACAAAACCACACACACACACACACACACAAAAACACACACGCTCTCTTCTCTCTCTCTCCTCTCTTTCTTTTTCTATCCCCACACACACACACACACACACACACAAAAACACACCACACACACCACACACACAACACCACCCCATTCTCTCTCCCCTGTCTGTCTGTCTGTCTCTCTCTGTCTCTGTCTCTGTCTCTGTTCCCCTTTTTTGTACCTTGCTCTCGGATTCGGAGGGGTGGGGTGGGGAGGGGGGGGGGTGGGGGGGGGAGGGGTGGGTGGGGGGGGGGGGGGGGGGGGGGGGGTACCCGGAAAAGTG
>JABMCL010003510.1:0-10717 GCA_018857735.1 Alviniconcha marisindica | reverse complement strand
AATTTTTTTTTTTTTTTGGGGGCCCTTTTTTAAAAAAAGGGGGGTTTTTTTTTTTGGCCTTTTTTGGGTTTTTTTTAAAAAAAAAATTTTCCCCCAAAAAGGGGGGGAAAAAAAAGGGGGGGGAAAAATTTTTTTTGGGGGGGAAAAAAAAAAAAATTTTTTTGGGAAAAAAATTAAAAAAATTTTTTTTTTATTTTTTTTTTCCCCGGGGGGAAACTTTTTTTTTTTTTAAAAAAAAAACCCCCCCCCCCCCCCCCCCCCCCAAAAAAAAAAATTTTTTTTTTAAAAAAGGGGGAAAAAAAATTTTTTTGGGTTTTTTTTTTTTAAACCCAGCAAAAAAAAGGGAAAGGGGGTTTTTTTTTTCCCCCCCCCTTTGGGGGTTTTAAAAAATTAAAAAGGGAAAAAAAAAAACCCCCCAAATTTTTAAAATTGGGGCTAAAAAAAATAGGGCCCCCCCCCAAAAAAAAAAAAAAAAAATTTTTAAAAAAAAAGGGGGGTTTGTGTTGGGTGTGGGGGGTTTTGGGGGGGGGGGGTTTTTTTTGGGGGGGTTTAATGGGGGGGGGGTTTTCCCTTTTGTTTTTTGGGTTTTTTTTTTCCCCGGGGGGTTTTTTTTTTTTTGGGGGGGGTTTTTTTTTTTTTTTTTTTTGGGGGGGGGGCCTTTTAAATCCCGGTTTCCCTTGGTTTTTTAAAAAAAAACCCCCCTTTAAAAAACCCCTTTTTTTCCCCCCCCAAAAAAAAAGGGCCCCCCCCAAAACCCCCCCCCAAAAAAACCCAATTAGGGGGTTTTAAGGGGGGAAACCCGGGGCCCCAAGGGGAAAAAAACCCAAAAAAAAAAATTTTTTTTTTTAAATTTTTCAACAAAGGGGAAAAAAAAAAAAAGGGGGAAAAAACCGTTTTTTTTTTTTTTTTTTTTAAAAATTTAAATTTTTTTTTAAAAAATTTTTTTTTTAATTCCCCAATTTCCGGGAAAAAAATTTTCCCCTTTTTTTTTTTTTCCCCCTTTTTGGGGGGGGTTTTTGACGGAAGAAAAACCCCCCAAAAGAAAGGGGGCCCCCCAAAAAAAAAAAAGGGGGTTTTAAAAAAAAAAAACCCCAAAAAAAAAAAGGGGGTTTTTTTTTTTTTTTTCCCCAAAAAAAAAAAAAAACCCAAAAAACAAAAAAAAAACCCCCGGGTTTTCCCCCCCCCCCCCCCGGGGGGTGGTGGGGTTGGTGTGGTGTGTTGTGTGTGTGGGGGTGCGTGCGTGCGTGCGTGGTATGTGGGGTGTGTTTTGGTTGGGGGTGTCGTTGGTGTGTGCGTGGGGTGTTTTGGGGTTTTTTTGGGGTGTGTGTTTGGGGGGTGTGTGTGTGTGGTGTGTGTTTGTGTTGGTGTGTGTTTGTGTTGTGTGTGGTTTTGTTTTAGTGTTATGTAAATCGCCCTGTGCTCCCACCTTGTGCGGTAGAAGGACGCTCTAGCAATCCTCTTTATTATTATTATTATTATCATCATCATCATTATATTCCCCAAGAGAAGGCTACAACACCAGCACCACCACCAACAAACCAATGCAACTGGCTGCTCCGGGCAGCTGTATGCCGACAGAACGGGACGTCATACTCACTGAGGTGTTTTCAGCCCCGGGAAAGCTTCTTTCGGTTGTCCAGCCATGGCTGCAAAGTAAAAGACATCAAAGTGACAGTCTTCAACACAATACAACTTCACATTTTTCAACAGAGCGAGGGATTTAAATTCACACTAAAAAAGACGTCAAACAAACACGTCTCTGGAGCGCTAATTAACTCCTTAGCTTGTTGATTTAATACAACATCTTGATTGCTAAGTGTCGCTGCACTTGCAGAAGGAATGCTTTGTTTTTTTAATAACGTTACCTTCAGAAAGCTACTTTCTAAACATTGCGTCATTTCAGAGATTCATAATTGCGTGTGTGTATCGTTGCGTGGCGAGCACTAGCAAGTGACAGGACAGCCAACACCACCACAAGACGAAGGGGGACTACCGTGACAGCGTATAAAGAACCCGGCTTTTAGATCCCGGAAGTCGAAATTTCCAAACCCGATCTGGGATATTCCCAAAAGGGGCAACAACGTTGCTGCCCACGGGACATATTCTCCACAGGGCAGTAACAGCTTACATGGGAGGTATTCCCAAAAGAACAATAAAAAGGCTTTCCCTGAGAGATAATCCTCAAAGGACAATAGCGCAGAAAAGGCAGTCCATGGGAGATAATCCTCAAAGTACAATAGCGCAGCTGTCCATGGAGATATTCCCCAAAGGACTAACACTGTTGCCCATGGGAGATATTCCCCTCAGGACAATAACACAGTTGTCCATGAAAGATATTCCACACAGGACAATAACACAGCTGTCCATGAAATATATTCTCCACAGGACAATAACACAGCTGCCCGTGATAGATTTATATTCCCAAAAGGACAATAACACAGCTGTCCGTGAAAGATATATATTCCCAAAAGGACAATTACACAGCTGCCAGTGGGAGATACCACTATTTCCAAAAGGACAGCCACGTTGCTGTTCATGGGAGATAATTCCAAAGGTACAATAACACTGCTATTAATAGGACGTATTCCCAGAGAGACAAAACATCAATGCCCACGTCCCTGACACAATAATGTTTATCCAATAAAAGATACATTAAACAAACGAACGAACGAACGAACGAACGAACAGACAAAAAACAGCTCTTTGAATAAACTCACCGTAGGTTTCGATTGTGGCAGCTTTCAACTTTCTCTTAAACCTGCAAAACACACACACACACACACACACACACACACACACACACACACACACACACACACACACACACACACACACACACACACACACCTTTACTATATGCTCGAAGAAAAGTAGGTACCAATTATCTGACCTGATGACGACGTAAACAAGTCACTCATAATAATATTACGGTCATTTCTATAGCGCAGTTTCTATCACTATTTCTTCACCGACAAGGACGAGTACACCGCGCCTTACAAGATGGACACAGGTGTGTACATAAAACCATAATAATGTATATGGACATAGCACTGTATTCTTCGTACCCCACCACCCAACCGCACCCCCTCCCCCCGCATACACACACACAGTCGTCCACACACGGGAAGCGAGGGAATGTAACGGAGAGGGGGGGTTGGGGGGGGGGGGGGAGGGAAAGAGACGGCAGAATTTCAAATAAGTTGTTTTGTATAGTTTGCAGAGGTGACTTTTTAGGTGACTTTTTAGCGCAGTTTTGAAAAGAAAGGAAAAGACCACACACAACAAAATGTTTTTTTGTTTTTTTTGTTTGTTTTTTAATCGTGTGCCTAATCGTGTTCTCTAACACATTCATATAAAGTATGCATACTTACCTTCTCGTGAGTGGTATTTAGCTTGGCAGTCAGACAGACACACAGACAGACAGAAGGATAGGCAGGAAGTACACACACAGACACGCAGCGCACAAAGTTGTCCGTTTTCACCAGGTAAATCTGGTGAATAATATCTTGCTACAGGAAATCACAGTCACGATGATTAAAAAGATGGTGTAATACCTGAAGCCAACAAATGGCACTAAACACAGTAGAATCACAAAATCACGCATATCAGCATCAAAACGAACCTTCTGATGTTATTCAGCATTATGTAGAGGGTAATGCAGAACGCCACGACAAGCACGCAGATGATGGCTGCAAGGATGTACTCCATCTTCGTCTTGTTTTCTGTCTTGGTCTCAGCTGCCTTCAGAGTCTGGCAATCAAGTTCGAGAAAAAGCTTAATACATCCTTAGGGTTGTAGCTTCAGTGATTATTCGAAGAAACCAAAACGAGACCACAATGTCAATGGACGACGCGAACGGACAGAGAAAGGTCGGTCTAGTGTTTCATGCGGCTTCGGTGTTTGTTCCATAATCAGCACTCACCGACACATGCTATAGTGACTAGTAGAAGATCAGCCCTGGACAGACCCAGTGAGTGGAGCTATTATGCTTAAAGTCTGTGTGATGCAGGGATTACACCGCCTCCCAAACATAAGCACGCACAGAAAGACGTACGAGACAATTAGGACAGACAAAGATCTCAACCTTCAGACACAACGTGCAGTTTTCTGAGCGCAGCTGCATGATAATCCCACACGTGTGTGAAACCGGCATTACGGCTTCAGGCCTAACACCTGCCCACACCTGCATCACAAACTCCCAAAATATGCTGCGGTATTTTATTTTAATTTTTTTAATTTTTATATATTTCTTTTTAACTCCGACTTCCGTGGCACAACGTGTCAGACATGATCTTCTGCCTGCACGGTTTGTTAGCCCAACACGATGTATCACCTCAGGGTCACAAATAATGCTGTAAGGTTCATCCGGTGCACGATTTGCCATTGCTATTCCGCAGCAGAATGACAGGTAAACGACGATAAATGAAAATGATCTACTTATCCTGTTTGGATTGTTGGTGCTGGATTGTCTGAAAAGTCCAAGATATGCCAGCAGTATAAATATAAAAAACAAAGGAACAATATAGAAACAACAACGAAACAGAACAATCGCAGGGAAAGTCTGATCTCAAATGGACCATACTAGGTTCTATATACATGCCCCAAAAATAATAAGCACAAAGTGCTATAACATGTAGGAACACAAAATATCTAATAACGTGAATGTAGCAATTTGTCAATGAATGATTTTTTTTGTTTTCGTTTTTGGGTTTTGGGTTTCTATTTAATTGTTTTCCCCTTTTTTTTGTTTTTTTTAAATATTTATAAACCCTTTTTTTTGGGCCTGGCCCCCCCCCCAAATTTTTTTTCCTTGGACCTTTTCAAAGACAAAAAAAATTTCCAAAACCCACCAAAACAATTTCCCAAAAACCAAAAGGGATTAAAAAGGGTAAAAAATTCAATTTTTTTTTTCCAATTTAAAATTTCGGGTTTCCGTTTAAACCTTTTGGTTTCCCATTTTTTTTGCTGCGGAATTTTTAAGCAATGGGGCAAATCGTGCCCACCGGGAATGAACCTTAACCAAGCATTATTTGTGACCCTGAGGTGATACATCGTGTTGGGCTAACAAACCGTGCAGGCAGAAGATCATGTCTGACACGTTGTGCCACGGAAGTCGGAGTTAAAAAGAAATATAAAAAATTTAAAAAAATTAAAAAAAAATACCGCAGCATATTTTGGGAGTTTGTGATGCAGGTGTGGGCAGGTGTTAGGCCTGAAGCCGTAATGCCGGTTTCACACACGTGTGGGATTATCATGCAGCTGCGCTCAGAACACTGCACGTTGTGTCTGAAGGTTGAGATCTTTGTCTGTCCTAATTGTCTCGTACGTCTTTCTGTGCGTGCTTATGTTTGGGAGGCGGTGTAATCCCTGCATCACACAGACTTTAAGCATAATAGCTCCACTCACTGGGTCTGTCCAGGGCTGATCTTCTACTAGTCACTATAGCATGTGTCGGTGAGTGCTGATTATGGAACAAACACCGAAGGTGAAAATAACCAATTTCCTTGTTCCTGTCCCTTGACATTGTGGTCTCTTTTTGGGTTTTTTCGAATAATCACTGAAGCTACAACCCTAAGGATGTATTAAGCTTTTTCTCGAACTTGATTGCCAGACTCTGAAGGCAGCTGAGACCAAGACAGCAGACAAGACGAAGATGGAGTACATCCTTGCAGCCATCATCTGCGTGCTTGTCGTGGCGTTCTGCATTACCCTCTACATAATGCTGAATAACATCAGAAGGTTCGTTTTGATGCTGATATGCGTGATTTTGTGATTCTACTGTGTTTAGTGCCATTTGTTGGCTTCAGGTATTACACCATCGTTTTTAAACATCGTGACTGTGATTTCCTGTAGCAAGATATTATTCACCCGATTTACCTGGTGAAAACGGACAACTTTGTGCGCTGCGTGTCTGTGTGTGTACTTCCTGCCTATCCGTCTGTCTGTCTGTGTGTCTGTCTGACTGCCAAGCTAAATACCACTCACGAGAAGGTAAGTATGCATACTTTATATGAATGTGTTAGAGAACACGATTAGGCACACGATTAAAAAACAAACAAAAAAAAAAAAAAAACATTTTGTTGTGTGTGGTCTTTTCCTTTCTTTTCAAAACTGCGCTAAAAAATCACCTTTCCCCGCAAAAATATACAAAACAAAATTATTTGAAATTCTGCCGTTTTTCCCCCCCCCCCCCCTTCCCCCCCCCCCCCCCCCCCCCCCCCAACCCCCCCCCCCCCCCCTTACATTCCCTCGCTTCCCGTGTGTGGACGACTGTGTGTGTGTATGCGGGGGGAGGGGGTGCGGTTGGGTGGTGGGGTACGAAGAATACAGTGCTATGTCCATATACATTATTATGGTTTTATGTACACACCTGTGTCCATCTTGTAAGGCGCGGTGTACTCGTCCTTGTCGGTGAAGAAATAGTGATAGAAACTGCGCTATAGAAATGACCGTAATATTATTATGAGTGACTTGTTTACGTCGTCATCAGGTCAGATAATTGGTACCTACTTTTCTTCGAGAAATAGAAAGGGGGGTGTTGTGTGTGGTGTGTGTGTATTTTTTTTGTGTGTGTGGGGGGTTTGTGTGTGAATGTGTGTGTGTGTGTGTGTTTTGCAGGTTTAAGAGAAAGTTGAAAGCTGCCACAATCGAAACCTACGGTGAGTTTATTCAAAGAGCTGTTTTTTTTGTTTGTTCGTTCGTTCGTTCGTTCGTTCGTTTGTTTAATGTATCTTTTATTGGATAAACATTATTGTGTCAGGGACGTGGGCATTGATGTTTTGTTCTCTGGGAATACGTCCTATTAATAGCAGTGTTATTGTACCTTTGGAATTATCTCCCATGAACAGCAACGTGGCTGTCCTTTTGGAAATAGGGGTATCTCCCACTGGCAGCTGTGTAATTGTCCTTTTGGGAATATATATCTTTCACGGACAGCTGTGTTATTGTCCTTTTGGGAATATAAATCTATCACGGACAGCTGTGTTATTGTCCTGTGGAGAATATATTTCATGGACAGCTGTGTTATTGTCCTGTGTGGAATATCTTTCATGGACAACTGTGTTATTGTCCTGAGGGGAATATCTCCCATGGGCAACAGTGTTAGTCCTTTGGGGAATATCTCCATGGACAGCTGCGCTATTGTACTTTGAGGATTATCTCCCATGGACTGCCTTTTCTGCGCTATTGTCCTTTGAGGATTATCTCTCAGGGAAAGCCTTTTTATTGTTCTTTTGGGAATACCTCCCATGTAAGCTGTTACTGCCCTGTGGAGAATATGTCCCGTGGGCAGAAAAGTTGTTGCCCCTTTTGGGAATATCCCAGATCGGGTTTGGAAATTTCGACTTCCGGGATCTAAACGCCGGGTTCTTTATACGCTGTCACGGTAGTCCCCCTTCATCTTGTGGTGGTGTTGGCTGTCCTGTCACTTGCTAGTGCTCGCCACGCAACGATACACACACGCAATTATGAATCTCTGAAATGACGCAATGTTTAAAAAATAGCTTTCTGAAGTTGACGTTATTGAAAAAACAAAGCACCTTCTGCAAGTGCAGCGACACTTAGCAATCAAGATGTTGTATTAAATCAACAAGCTAAGGAGTTAATTAGCGCTCCAGAGACGTGTTTGTTTGACGTCTTTTGAGTGTGAATTAACTCCCTCGCTCTGTTGAAAAATGTGAAGTTGTATTGTGTTGAAGACTGTCACTTTGATGTCTTTTACTTTGCAGCCATGGGTGGACAACCGAAAGAAGCTTTCCCGGGGCTGAAAACACCTCAGTGAGTATGACGTCCCGTTCTGTCGGCATACAGCTGCCCGGTGCAGGGGGAGGCAGGGGGTTGGTGGTGGTGTGGTGTTGTGGTTCCCGGGGGAAATAATGATGATGATGATAATAATAATAATAATAAAAAGGATTTCTAGAGCGTCCTTCTACCCACAAGGTGGGAGGCCCGGGCGGGTTTTACACACTAAAACAAACACACACCAAAACAAACACACACACCAAAAAACACACACACCCCACACAAACAACACACACACACACACACACACCACAAACCCCACACACAAAACAAAACAACACACACACCCACCCCAAAACACACGCACACGCCGCACGCACACACAAAAACACATCACGCACGCACGAAAGCACGCACGCCCCCAACAAACACAAACACAAACACACACAACAACACCACACCACACACACCCACACTTCCTTCATAGCAATGATACAGCCACACACCGTCTTCGGAGGTTTCTCTTCACTTCCACAGGGTGGATGCTGTCATTAAAGGATCGCATCATGGCTGAAGATAGTCCCCACATAGCTATGCAGCGCATACAACATTTCAGTGTAGCCTTGGTGTCTGTTCTTTCCGCATTGTTTCAGTGTGTTGCCACACAGACCAACACGTAGCATGGGTTTGTGTTTCGTGATGTCATCGGCCAATACTGCCACTGCTTGTACCAATGCTGTTCAGTTATGCAGTTGAAGAACAAACATTTGTAATATCGTTTCTTTCTTCTTCTTCTTTTTTTTTGGGGGGGGGGCGGGGGGGGGGGGGGGGGGGGGAGGAGGGAGTTCTGTTTTCAATTTAGTATAACTGTAACCAGCCAGCGTGCTGATACATCCAAAAACTGACCGTAAATGTTGAAAGCATTACTAATTCCTGTCTAACAACTGACAAAACATTCTTGTTTAGGTTGTACTATTACACCAGGAATATTGATCATTACACGCATACACATCGTTTTCTCCAGGACCAACCCAATATTCGGGAAAGACGAAGATTTGCCTGGAAAAGATTTTGACAACGACAATGCCAGGTAATTAAATTTCTTTGAGTTTTTCCTTATTCTCATTTTGCTCTAGCGTCCACGATCGAAAGTGAATACATTTTGGGGACTTTTGCCCTGCGTTTGGTACGTGTAGCAGATGTAGTTGCTACAGTTACTGCCACCAAAATGTTACAGGGTATGGCCAGCCCGTGAAACCTGTCGATCCCGTGACAGTAACCAATAAGACGATTCACGTGACAGTTGGTTATTATTTCCCGCGAACAGTAACCAATGAGCGACGCACCAATAACCACTCAGATGATTTCTGTGTCAGTTTTGGATCCTTCCTCCCTGACGGTAACCAGTCAGACGATTCCGGCAGCATCTTTTATCATTGCCCCAAAACAGTAACCAGTCAGACGATTCCGGCAGCATCTTTTATCATTGCCCCAAAACAGTAACCAATCAGACGATTCCGGCAGCATCTTTTATCATTGCCCCAAAACAGTAACCAATCAGACGATTCCGGCAGCATCTTTTATCGTTGCCCTACACAGTAACCAATCAGACGATTTTGGCAGCATCTTTTATCATTGCCCCTAAACAGTAACCAATCAGACGATACAGGCAGCATCTTTTATCATTGCCCCAAAACTTTAAAGCAGAGATTGGCACATTTTACTTGCCCCAAAAAATTTTCCCAATCCAGCCCGGGAAAAACCTTTTTTCTTTCCCAAACAGAAACCCAAATAAGACGTTTCAGGACATTTTTATCATTGCCCTACAACAGTAACCAATCAGACGATACCGGCAGCATCTTTTATCATTGCCCTACACAGTAACCAATCAGACGATTCCGGCAGCATCTTTTATCATTGCCCCAAAAGGGTAACCAATTAGACGGTTCCTGCAACACATTATAATCCTTCCTTCCCCACCAACAATAACCAGTCGGACGATTCCAGGCACATGTTTTCATCCTTGCCTTCAAAGCTATAACCAAACTGACGATTTCTAAAACCTCCTTTTAGGACACAACCCCCCACCACCACCCCCAACAGTAGCCAGCCAGACGATTTCTAGCGCACGTCTTCACCCTTGCCCTCAAACAGTAACCAGTCAGACGATCTCAGCAACATTTTTCTCAATCATCTGGTTACCAGCTGGGCGATTCCCGGGATATTCTTCCATACGCAACCTCAAACAGTAACCAGTCAGACAATCCCTACAACTGTTTTCTCCCTCTCAAACACCCGGCAATTAATATTGGACGATTCCCGAGATACATTTTCATCCGCACCCTCAAACAGTAACCAGTCAGATGATCCCTGCAATCTCTTTTTAATCTTTTTTCCCTTGAACTTTGAGTCAATCAGACGTGTGTGTGTGTTGGGGTGTGTGTGTGTGTGTGTGGGGTGGTGTGGTGTGTGTGTGGGGGCCGTTTTTCGGTGTGGTGGGTGAAGGCGTGCCCCCCCGGAAGGCTGAAGGGGAGTGGTGGGGGTGGGGGTGTGGTGTGGGGGGGAGTGCGTGCGGGGGGTTGGGGTGGGGTTTTGGGGCCCGGGGTTCCCCGTTGTGGGTGTGTGTTTTTGGGGGGGGGGTGGGGGTGTGTGTGTGTGTTGTGGTTGGTCTTTTTGTTTTGTTTCTGTTTCGTTTTGTTTTGTTTGTTTGCTGTTGCTTTTCTAATGCAGTCTATGAACCGGTCATCAATAACAAAGCTCTTTTAAATCTAAATTACCACTTGGAACAGTGAGCAGTCGGACGGCTCCCTGGACCAGAACTCGGTGGACTTTGACGCGGAGCCGGGCGATGGCGAGCAGGAGGTGACGATGGACCTGTACAGCGAGGACACGGACCAGCCACCCAACCTTCGCGCGGGTGACCACTACCTGGACGAGGCTCTCGCCGAGCACGACAGGTACAAGAACACCGGGACAG
>JABMCL010002728.1:0-18640 GCA_018857735.1 Alviniconcha marisindica | reverse complement strand
AGAGAGACAGACAGACAGACAGACAGACAGAGACAAGAGAGAGAGAGAGAGAGAGAGAGTTAGCCTAAACGATTGTACATACTTATAGTAAAATGTAAGGTAAGAAATCAGAAATGAAAGGTCTCAACACAGCAACACACTCACCCTCACATGCACACCGCGACACTAGTGACACGTCCTGCCGGCAAAACAGCCTAAACATTGTTAATACCGCAGTTACTCCCCCCGCCTCCCTCACGCACACACATTCTCTCGTTCTAACAACAGGTGTATATACTGTAGTAATTAAGTGTACAGCAGGTACACTTGAATAAGACGGAGAAGAAGAAAAAACGAAAAAAAAAAAACGTAAAAATAAATAAAAACTTTATTCTGAACAGGCTGGGCCGGGGATCATTCTCGAGTCAGCGCCGCAGAATACGATACTTTGCCTTTTTACTGAAACTAAATGGCGAACGTTCCGCGGGATTCCTGGCTTTTATTCGACCAGTGGTGCAGTGGATTATACGGCAGTGATCTTTTGTGCCCATCTTGTCGCCGTGAAATGCGAGGTTTTCACTACTACTAGTACTAGGGAAATACAGCTATGCGCTCGGCCAGCAACCCAGCCGACGTGTTCCCCCCTACTTCCGGAAGATTTTACACGCCAGTCCATTGCGCATGCGCGAAAATCTAAGTGAAAGGGGTCCATTGAAAAGTATGGGGAGGATTTGGAAAAAATGAAGGTGAATGGACCGGGAAAGCGGAAATTTAGGACAAGGAAGAAATTATGGCACTGACTAAGCATACTTGGCTATATTCTGACCTACTCCGTGCTTTTAAGGGAAAACATTTGTCAGCTCTGGGGTTTTAGGCTGGCTCATGGTCTATTTGAGCTCAGAAACAAAACCGAAACACTGTCAACAAACAAGGGACTTAATTAGCGCCCGTAAGACGTCACACAAAAACAACAAGTCCCCTATCGTAACTCTTACCTGGCATACATGTAAATATAAGGTACAGAAACTCCACCAGCGGTACATCCTTGTATTAACATGCATGCCATGTGAGAGTTGCCGTAGGCGACTCAAGTCTTTGTTGTTGTGTTTACGTGACGTCTATCGAGCGTTAATTAACTCCCTTGTGTGTTGATTCCGCACGAGCGCTCTGGGCCTCGTTCTGTTTCAGACCGAAACACTGTATAATTTGTGTGATTAATATGACCCCCCAGACTCCCCCCCCCCCCCCCCCTCCCCGACGCCCCCAGAGAGTGTAACTTTTTTTTTTTAAACTTCCGTGCTAAGACCATCAAGTCTAATTTGTTGTGCATGAAACTAAACAATATCGAGATATTAATATTTTTATGATCAACAAATAAACTAGGGAATCCATCATTTCACATCCACGCTCAGAGCAGATTTATACTGTCGAATATTATTCCCCCCCCCTCCACGCCCCCCCTTCCCACCCCATCACCCAACCCCAACCCCCAACCCCCGCTCCAGTTTGCCACCGGTTATTGCATCTGACATGCATCTTGATCTTGAAAATAAAATGTTTTAACTGTCGAAATTTTAAAACTGTTGAAAATGTCCAAATACAAACTATTATATTAGGACAAGACAAAAGCAGCAAATTTTCGGGGTAATCTGCTTTGTCAAGCTACAAAACGACACTTAAATGACGGTTAGACGGTCAAAATGATGAAATATGAAGTGAAAAGCTAAGCAACTTATCTGTTTTGGGTTGAGCTATGTTGTTTTCCTGTCCAGAGTTCGGAAGAATGTCGTTTTGTAGCTTGACAAAGGGGATTACCCCGACAAATTGCTGGTTTTGTTTTGTCCTAATAAACAGCGTTCTTTTGAATCTTTCATGTGTTTGGATCTTATATACAGTCATATATTATACAGTCATATCTACAGTTTATATATTATATACAGTCAACACTTGGTCAAAAATCTACAGTCTATCTATGATACACAGTCAACATGTAGGTCATAATTACAGTCTATATATCTAGTCTATATAGTTTATAGTCAACATAATAGTAATAATGAATACTTAGAGCGCATAACCCGCACAAGCACTAAGCGCTTACACATTCTTTATAAGTACATATTGTCAAAATTCAACGGATACAACATGAATGCACACACACACACACACACACACACACACACACACACACACACACACACACACACACACACACACACACACACACACACACACACACACACACACACACACATGAGGGCCATTAATGTGAACAGAGTAATAAAACGTGTTCCGTAAAGAAACCACTCGTGCATGGCCACTTCAAGATTCAGTTTAAGTTTAAAAATTGCTTTATGATCTCATCCGTGAAAGTAAACTCTGTTTTTGATCCATATGAGTGAATACTGTAAATATAGGCAATAGTGTGCGTGCGTGCGTGCGTGCGTGCGTGCGTGCGTGCGTGCGTACGTGTGCGTGTCGTGTGTGTGTGTGTGTGTGGTGTGTGTGTGTGTGTGTGTGTGCAATTAAATTGCGTCCTTTCATGTGGTGAGTTTTATTTTGTGCATCTCATGTTTATATGATTGTATCGCAAACGCACTACTCCCAGTCACCCCGTACTCCGTGAGTCATCATGCTATCAAACCGATGCATCGAGGCAGCTGGGCTTTCAACCAAAACAAAAAAAAACAAAAAATCTGCTCTTTTCGGTGGGAGGTGGGGCTTTTTTGTTGTTGCTGTTTTTGTTTGTTGATGGGGGTTTGTTTTTGTTTTGTTTGTTTTGTTGTTTTGTTTTGTTTGTTTGTTTTTGTTTGTTTGTGTTTGTTTTTGTTTTCGCTTTTTTGTTTTGTTATTTCGGGTTTGTTTGTTTTTTCACTCACCTGCGGGATAGTGGTAGGCTCTGGGTCTGCATCACTGCCCATGACAGCACCTTGCAGTGGTTTGAAGGAGACGAGACCGACGTCATTCTGATAGGCCGGGTTTGGTGTGCCGTGCTTTGCCGTTGCGGCCATCTCCAAGGGTGTGTTAGACCTTACTCTGCAGACTTAAAATAAAAACAGGATCTCTCTCTCTCTCTCTCTCTCTCTCTCTCTCTCTCTCTCTCTCTCTCTCTCTCTCTCTCTCTCTCTCTCGATATATATATATATATATCGAGAGAGAGAGTCCAAGCATGTCCCAATTTTAGATACTTTTATTCCAAATTTTCTCCCATGAGCCTACCTGGAGGGCTTTGTCAAAGCCTGCCCAGTCGGCTGAATTCCTTCCAAACGCGATTAGAATAATAAAATACGTCATATCTTACGCGTCGCGCTTTCTTGCACGCAACATACATTCTAGACGACTAGCGAAGATACTTCAGTACACACACACACACACACACACACACACACACACACACACACACACACACACACACACACACACACACACACACACACACACACACACACACATATATTTATAAACTCACACACACAAAACTCTCTCTCTCTCTCTCTCTCTCTCTCTCTCTCTCTCTCTCTCTCTCTCTCTCTCTCTCTCTCTCTCTCTCTCTCTCTCTCGTTCTCATATATATAAGAGCCTGTCTACTTCTCATAAATTGTGTCTCTAATGTATGAGATAATTGCCGTGACGTGAAAATTAAGAAACTAAGTTTCTACACAAATGTGTGTTTGTTGTTGTTGTTGATATGTTGTTAGTTGTCGTGTATGTATTGAGAGAGGAGGGCAGGAGAGAGAGATTATTTTACTGAACATGTTACTGTGCTACGTTTCTCACTCTAAGCAGAAAATGTCTGAAAACCTTTGTTGTAAAGCGCAGTGAGTTTGTATGCATCAGAGAACAGCTCGATGAAAACGTTCTATACCATGATTACTGTCTCATACGGGTTATTGGCTATAGTCTACACCGCTGCAGACTACTTCAACAATCCAGTGCCCTTGCCACGATGCCCGTGAGGTTAATGGTGTGCTTCTCCATTGGTATCTGGGCCGTAACAACCTCAGTGATCATAAAGACCGGTTTTCAAAAATACATTATACACATGAAATATCAAAATAAAAAACAGCAGCACAAAGCCCCAGGCCGTCTAGTTATGGGCAGTCCAAAACATTAAGCAGTCTTCACAGCCCTTCGCCCTGATATAACCGTACTGGTTGACTGGGCTCACAAAACACCAAGTTACCGTACTATTACTTGACAGCCCTAGCTACCAACAGCCGTACTTTATGTAAAGTGAGCGCTACCGCGGCGAAGCGGTTTCACGGGCTAGAGAACGGGGTCGTTTTCCGTGACACCCAGCTCGCTTATAAAACTGGGGGTGAGAGGTGGGGGTGGGTATTTTTCCTTCTACAGAACACAATCAAAGCGTGCGTTCGGGAAGCGAGGACGGCTCAGCGGTTAGAGCGCAGGACTTGTGACCCAAAGGTTCCGGGTTCGAGTCCCGGCAGGAGCGGCGGAAGAATTTTCTTCTCCACGGGGAACCTTCTGTGCTGACTCTTATTTCAATATTCGTTCCACCCCCGTGTTACCGCAGCAGCACGTAAAAGATCCCTGCTATTCTGCCAAAAGCGTAGGTGGCAGGTAACAGTTAAACACGCATGCACCTTACGTATGTGGCTTTGCATGAAGTGGCGTGACATGGTGCATGGCTGTATAGTGTACACAGAACGCGCCGAGATGGCAGCAGTTTCACGTTGTACAGCCGATGTAAGAACCAAACTGCGCTGTAAGTAGACCGCTGCGGTGGGTATTCAAAACGCGCTATAAAAAATCTACAGTCACTCTGACATAATCATATGCGAAAAAAGCGCAGTGAGTCTGCTCGAGAGCGGAGAATAGCGCTTTATAAAGGCGATTATCAAAGGTGCATTCCTTTGAATCATCACATTGAAAACACGTTGTGAATTAGATGTGTGCAAAGCACTACCTTTCGCGCTGTTTTCATGGTTTTGTTCAGGACCCGTGCCGCTTAAGAGAGTGAGTTAGTAACTGGGTTTTAACGTCCTGTCAACCACACGGGGTCACCTCAGGGACACTGAATTGAAGTCTGTCATCAGCAAATGCACATTGCAAAACCTCTCATATACAGAGAGAGAGAGAGAGAGAGAGGAGAGAGAGAGAGAGAGGAGAGAGAGAGAGAGAGACCTTTTCTCAAGTCAGTCCAAAAAACAATCCCTACACAAACATAAAACAAAACATACATGCACAAACATCAAACACAAATTTTCGAAGAGTTAGTCACTTCAATATTACCCCTGTTAAAGAGTGCATAAGGCTAGCACATGCTGGTGTCGTCAACCATTCCGTCTGATTTATTGATACCAGGTTAACAAAAACAATTGTTTTAAAGGAACAGAAACAAATAAATTAAAAATCGTTATATAAATGCATAATGGCAAATACCAGTGCCATACGGCAGAAAGCTGCACATACCACCTACCAACTATCATCTCCTAGCTGTTTAACAAGAGCCATACAAAAACGCCTATATCTTAACAAAAAAAGTCTGAGAAATGTCTGCAAAAAAGTCAGGAGAATGGACTATCAGCGCAAAAATGAGAGCACGGAAAGAGCAAGAGGACTAGGCAGGGAAAAAACAAGAGAGGAGATGGGAAAGGGGAATCAAATGACAGCTCTGAGATTCTACACAGTGGGTTAACCATCAGACATCCCCGGCCTCCCTTCGGGGGTTCGCTTAAAGGAACTAGCCGTCTCCAAACACCTTTTATCCTAAGTGTTTTTGCTCTCTCTCTCTCTCTCTCTCTCTCTCTCTCTCTCTCTCTCTCTCTCTCTCTCTCTCTCTCTCTCTCTCTCTCTCTCTTCTGTGTCATCCTATTTTCCCGCGGCGTCACAGTATTCATTTTATCACGCCTATCTTACATAGTCACGTCTTCCTTGTGATAGAATTCTTCAACAGTTCCAGGCGATACAGCACCAATAACTGAAACAGAATGGGTAGACAATTTTCATTCATCGTCGTTTACCTGTCATTTTGTTGCTTGAAAAAAAAAGGGGGTATGGGGGGGGGGGGGGGGGCTGAGCCCGCAAACTTGAACATGTTTTGTGTTGTCCTTTTAAAATCAGTGTTCTTTTTAACCTTTCGTGTGTTTGGATTACATACCTTGTATTTACTCGCATACCAGGTGAGGGTTACCGCAAGCGACTCTGGTCTTTGTCATGTTCGTGAGACGTCTTTCGGAGCGCTGAGTAACTCCCTTGTTTGTTGATTCCTTCTTTCCCTCCTTGCTTAGTTACTTACTTACTGAATTTCATTAATTAGTCATTGAATTATAGCGCCCTTCAACCGCACAGGGCCGCCTCATAACAATAAAACATTGAAGTCTTTAAATCCAGTACGAAGTACACACACAGTCAAGAGATAAACTACAGAAAAACATTTGGACCCAAGGCATAAGGCACTACAATGAATAAACAGTGGCAGTGAAAACTTACCGGAATGGAAGCCCCGGTGTGTATGGTAGTAGAAGTATGAGTTGAACCCAAGCAGGCTGTTGCGGCATATTTTGTCGCCGGGCATATATTGTCGCCGGCGACAATATACGCCGGGTTTTACGGCACATATTGTCGCCCATCGCCCATCGCCGCATATTGTCACCGGTGATGATATATGCGGCAACAGTTGTGTGTTCTGCAGGGGGCGGGAGGGGGCCAAAGGGAGAGAGGAGACAGACAGACAGACGGGGAAGATTTGGAAAACAATTTGACGACTGATACAAAAAAGTTTTCTTGAACCTTATTTCGAGATAGAACAAAAAATTGTTAAAACGTTTGCTCACTGCAGCTATGTTGTACCTCATAAGGTGCAAGTAATCGACGAAAAACGGGACTAACCAGATTTTTTTCTCTCAAAATGTTTGGATGCTTTGTCTTTGCTGCAAGAAGAACATTGAATGCCGGAGACAATATATGCAAGGTGACAAAATATGCTACATCACAGGCCTTGCAATCTCCGACGTTAGAGGCTGAACCAGTTCTGCCTGACAACGGACTGTATCCGTGTCACAGAATGTTTATGGTAGGCATTGTAGAATGCATATTGACATTACAGCTAGCATTCCCTCCAGTCTCTTGCTGACAGCTGTGAAGGGGGAGGGGGGGCGAAGGCGGCAGGGGAGGGTGGTACATCAGTATGTGCCGCGCCTGCTGTGTGATGCATGCGTGGGTGAGTGAGTGAGAGAGTGAGTGTGTGTGTGTGTGTGTGTGTGTGTGTGTGTGTGTGTGTGTGTGTGTGTGTGTGTGTGTGTGTGTTTGTGTGACATGCCGGCGTGCACGCGTTCGCATGTGGGTGTGCGCGTCCGCGTGTCAGCGCCAGTGTGTGTGTATGTATTTGTATGTGCACGCGCGTGTCTTTGTGTGTGACAATGTGTGTGTACATTGGTTTGTGTGCGTGTGTGCGCGCGAGCGTGTGTCACTGCAGAGCTAGAGACAGACAGACAGGCAAAAAGACCGACAAACACAGGGTGACAGCTACAGAGAAAGAAGCTGATTGACCCGGTCACAATGTCCATTACACAGTCGCAGTAGTAACGCTAGTAGCCTACTTACCCTAACTGGGCAGACTAGACGACGCAAGGACAAAAGCTTCACTGCTTACTTGGCCCTCCTCGTTTCCTGTCAGTATTCAGCCTCCGTCGTTAAACTGTGTCCCTCTGCTGTTCCTCAGCCCCCAAGTCCGCGTGCCTCACTGTTCAGTCGTTAAACTGAGTCCCTCTGCTGTTCCTCAGCCCCCAAGTCCGCGTGCCTCACTGTTCAGTCGTTAAACTGAGTCCCTCTGCTGTTCCTCAGCCCCCAAGTCAGCGGGCCTCACTGTTCCGACGCAAAACTTCACCTGTTTCAGTGCACCGCCGAAATATCCATACCCTGAGAGCAAAAAGAGGACAGAAATAACTGCCGAGTGAAGCGACCCAACAGATCCGGCTGACAACAGCACGGGTTCACGACGAGGATAGGGTTCGGTCTTCGCTCACATTTTGCGAGTCGCTATCGGTCTCTTTATCCAACGGCCGAAGAGCCGAGCGATGAATAATTATAAGATACAAGCTGCATGCCGTGCTGTGCGCGTCGTGTTTTTGTTTTTTGTTGTTGTTGTTTTTCATCACGGCCAGTGGGGAGCGGAGGAGTCCGCCCACCTCAGGACTATGCTTCTTTTCCGCTCTCAACGAAAGAACTTAAAAAAGAACGTTATGAGCAGGGAGTGGATGGGGGTAACATAGCCTATGACTAGAAATTGGCGATAAGGTCCGGTTCAGACATTGTGTTAAAACTACGCAGGCGGAAACCAACACAAAGCACGAAAGGCTCACAGAAAAGCAAGAAACAGCCACCATGGTGGGACAGTGAGGCCGAGAATGCTTGGACAGAAAAACGTGCCGCAGTGAAAAACTGGCAGAAAGGAAGAACTCGACCAAACCCAGACCCAACACTCAAAGATGCAATGGATACCAAAACTGGGCAGTTCAAGCTGATAGCACGAGAGGCAAAAGAAGCCAAATGGAAAAACTCAGTGCTCAAACAACGCTGACACAGTTCTGGCAATTCTACCAACAAATGGAAGGGAATGGTCGTACCAAAGCAACCCGAGATTTAGAAGACACCAACAAGGCAAGGCTAAAGACCAACGAAGAGAAAGGTCAAGCTTTACTTGGGCGATTCATACAACTGAGCAACCAAAACAACTTAGATGAAAGGAAGCATGTACTGAGTGATCTCAAATGAGCGCTTGCACAAAGTGGCCCCGATGATAAACTCACAGAAGAGGAATTTGAACGAAGCCCTTAGAAGAAGCGGGAACGATACAAGACCTGGTCCAGATAGGATTCGATACTCGGAACCTAACAGAAGAGGACAGGGCTGAGCTATACAAGATACCCAGAAAGCTTCGACAAAGGCTATATTCCCAAAGACTGGACAGACAGCCTCTTGAGACCTATTCCCAAACCAGAAAAATACCACCACAAGCTGAATGGATACCGCATCCTGACAAAGTCGAACACCGTTGGGAAGCTCATGGAACGCATTGTTGCCAGGAAACTCGCCAGAGACCTCGAAGACAGGGAGATATTCCCTACAAATCAGGGTATTCGGGGATTGTTCAGACCGGGAAAATGGACATGGGAAAATGGGGCTGCATTTGCATGTGACGTGTACAAAGGATTCCAGAGGAAAGAACAGACAGTGGCTGTAGTAATCAATCTCGAGGATGCTTACATTAGAGTCCAGTTCAAGCTGCTGATGAACCTGCTCATTCAATATGGAGTCAGCCTAACACTGTCCCGGTGGATTGCAGGAGCACTCCTGGAAAGCACAATGGTTATACAGCTTGGAAACTGGAGCTCTGCCCCTCATCAGATCACAATGGGCCTACCACAAGGATCACTGCTCTTGCCGGTCCTCTTCAATGTCTACACCAATGGCCTGGCAGATCTGAACCAAAATGGACCCAGCAGGATTCTCACACTGACAGATGACGGGCTCATATACAAAACATCAAGGGACTCCCGGGAGGCAGCCGAAGCAGTGCAACAACTACTGGATAGCGTATTTCAGTGGTGTCACGACACCGGATCTCTCATCAATCCAGACAACGTATAAACACTGTGGTGCACTCTTTACAACAGAGCAACAGGCAAACCAGTGCCAGCAGTCTCATTTGATGTAGCTATGGTTGAATGAACAAGTCATCTGAGATACCTTTGAGTCCACTTTGACTGAATGCTGACCTACAGAAAACATGTGGAAACAACAGTACTGAAATGCAAGAAAGGTCTGTCAGTCCGGAAGGCTATGGATGCAAAGGGTATTGAACAAACATCTTCCTACGTATCAAAGTGTGGTTCTCAGTGTCACTGACTACGGACTAGGCCTCACAACAATGGCACAGACCAATCTGCTAAAGTTGGACAGAGTGCAGAACGATTGCGAGTCATACTGGGAACCACAAAGGACACACCCATTGAGACCATGAGGTTCATGCTAGACCTCCCACCAATGCGGCAAACCAAACAGAAAATGGAGCAAGTCAAAGCATACTTCAGTGCCGTCGAAAATCCACAACCCACTCCATGAAGCCGTGAAAGATACAAATGGATGCAGACTGGGACGGGTCAAGTCTTGGATGGGTCAAGCAGAGGACTCAGTACTGCAAGTATGCCAGCTGACAGAGCTCAAGCTGTAGCGCCGGGGGGGGTATGTGTGTCTTTTTCAGGCTTGATTGCTTTGGCAAAGTGTCAGGATGCCATGCCGAGCAAACACATAAACACACCGTCGATCTTCCTTGAAAGACGAGAGAGAGCCATCGTCAGTCAGACGAACAGTGGAACCGTTTCAAAGGCGACGTTGGGGAAACTTCTGAGAGACGCTGGAGTGCATATGGGCTTTTCCAAGCGCGTAGATACCATCTTGAACTGAACTGAACTGAACTGAACTAAACAAGACATGCAGCCTACATATGTGGCTTCGAAAAAATGGTCACTGTAAACGTGTGCATGGTTGTGTGGTGTACATAAAACGTGCGTCCAGATGGCAGCAATTTCACATGGCACCAGCCATACAGCGTTGTGAGTACACCCCCTCTGGTGGATGAAACTCAAATCTGACGCACTATAAACTGAAGGATGCCAAGTCTGATTTAGAACCACATGCGACAAGAACACAGTGCGTCTGCTCGAGACCAGAGAATAGCGCTATATAAAAGCGATCAATTCATTCAACTCTGCACATAGTTCAGGAGCTGTGTGAGAGTCGAGGTGGCCGTCCTGGGCTGTCCGTCCTAACGAACCTCATGGTTTCCGTGGACGGGAAGCAATACTGAACCATGCTCATGCACTGGTCTCAGCTTGAAGAAGGCAACTCTGTTCAGCCTCGGAAAGTGGCTGACATGATTTTGAGGCTGCACCTGACCCTTCGGTTCAGACTCACCTCTATAAAACAATAAACTACCGAATGTAAAGCAGTCCATCTAGTCGTCGGCTTCTTTAGAGGAGTGAGTCATCAACTGACACAAATTTCGAGTCATATGCGCCCGAAAGACGTCGCACGGACACAACGATTCTAAAAGTCTCAGCTTCTTGTTCGCGAGCACATACTCAAGATACATAAACTGATCCACATAGAGAGCGGTACATCCTCTCATGATCCTTGTATAATCACATGCCAGGTGAGAGATACCGTAGGCAACTCAGATCTTTTTTTCTTCTTTTTTGTCATATGACGTGCTTTTTAACGACTAATGAGCTTCTTTTGATTCTGCACAGGCGCTTTGGACCTCGTTCTGTTTCAGAGTATGGCCGAACATTAAACCGAGTTTAATGACATTCTCAAACTGCTCGTGACAAGACTTCACACACGTTGTTTGCCCGGGCCATTAAAATTAGCATTCTATTTATCCGTTTGTGTGTTCGGTGGTGTTCGTGAGAGGTTCATCTCCTATCTCCTATTCTTGTTACACTCTGTACAAATGACTGCATTGACACAACACCAGTCATAAAATACTCTGACGATTCTGCAATAGAAAATCTTTCCTACCCAGATATTATTTTGCTGAAGTTGAAAGGTTCGGTGACTGGTGCATGGATAATTCCCTTGATTTGATTGTAAAGAAAACAAAGGAAATGTTGACTGATTTCTGTGTGACCGAGTACAAATATCTGGGAACAGTCTTAGACAACAAGCTGAATTTTAACAAAAACAATGATTTTATTCACAAAAGACCTGTTCATCAAAAAGAGTGCGTTACTCTTTGGTGCAGCTCGATCTAGATTTTCCCTTTCGTAGGCGTGCTTCCATTATGTCTCTTTATATATAAAATCCCACAGATCCGCAGTGAAATGTAAGGGGCACTGAATACTATACATCCAGCATAAACGTGGCGGAATAAAATGACGTCGATTCACTGGCCCGAAGCCAAGATGTCAAGCCCGAATTGACAGGCGAGTAACAAACGAATTTTTAAAGATAGGTTGGGTTACTTTTTTGCCCTGGCCACTGGATTAATATGAACAACGCGACAGCCAACCGTCAACGAACTCGTCCTTTCCTGTTGCTAACTCTGCAGTCAACAAGTTCATGTTCATATTCATAGTTGCAACAGGTAAATTAGGATTTGTTAGGGCGAGAGAGAGAGGAGGGGGGGGGGTTAGGGGGAGAACAGGGAGGACAAGGGATGGAGGGGGCGTGAAGGGCCTCAAGAAGCTATTGGATGCGAGTTGCTGGGTAGGACTAGTTGGATAAAGCTTCTCAAACAAACTTCTCAGTCTGGCGCATGCATGTGCTATGTGTACGGTAGCTGTACTTCACGACAGTCGTTTTGTTGTTGTTGTTGTTGTTGTTGTTGTTGTTGTTGTTGTTGTTGTTGTTGTTGTTGTTTTTTCTTCTTCTTCTTCTTCTTCTTCTTCTTCTTCTTCTTCTTCTTCTTCTTCTTCTTCTTCTTCTTCTTCTTTTGTTTGTTTATTTTTGTTGTTGTTGTTGTTTGTTGTTGTTGTTGTTTCCTTAGGATTACGAGTACATTTTGCATTACGTCCACAGAAGCGAGATGGCTTATTAGGGACGGGGACAGGGGGGGAAGGGGACGAAAGAGTGAAGGCTCGACCGCGGATACCGCCCGAAAAAGACCGGAGAGACCGTGCATAGACAGAGTCACAAGGACAATGTCCGTTGCTCCGCTGTTAAGGAACAACTCGAAGCGAAAGAAGTCCAACTTTTGCAGCCCAGCTACACCTCCCTACTCGTGATCTCTTCTGGGCTAACTTGAAGGTCCAGCTCCACCTCCCTCCTCTAGATCTCTTGATCTTTTAATCTCGCCTGGAACCTTGTAAGAGGATTACGTAAGTAAGTAAGTAAACATGGTGCTTAACGTCCGCAGAAACCGTAACGGCTTATTAGGGACGGGGAGAAGGGGGGAAGGGGGTTTGGAGGTGGGGGAGAGGGAGATTATATACCTATCGCTACACTGTCACCACCAGAATGACTTCTGCATTAAGATGGTCAGCGATGAGAGCCATTTTAATGTTTCAGTAGGAAGTGATGGACAAAGTCACAAGACAGTGTCCACAAACCACAACCTTTTTGAAGAGAAAGGAGAGCCGAAGCGGTATCGAACCGAGGTCCTTCCGCTCACCAGCCTAACGCCTTACCGCTAGGCCAAACCGGCTCACTCTAAGAGGATTACTTCTTCTTCTTCTTCTTCTTTTTGATGATGATGAAGTGATGCTTAATGTCCTCAGATGTCAGTTGACATATTAGGGACAAGTTGTGACCAATGCCGAAGCACGGTTCAGTAATTCTTTACGTCCACGGAAACCAGAAGGCTCGTTAGGACGGACAGCTCAGGACGGCCACCTCGACTCTCACACAGCTCCTGAACTATGTGAATTCTTCTTCTTTTTCATTTTATTTTTATTTTTAAGTAGTGCCATAGGCCAAGCGAAAGAACTCTTGTAAATCAAAACATTTTACAAAACGGCTGAGTTACTTCCCATGTATCACACGTACGAAATCTTCCGGAACTATTCGGCTATTTCCGGAGGAATCCGCAAATCTCCGGAACGAGTGTGATGTCATATAGAACTATACTATTCGCACGTGTTCCGACACTGTAAAAGTTCAACACCAATTTTTCTGTCTTTTTAGCCGCTGAGATCTGCAGCTGGCTTCCACTTTCTCATGCACCCCGCTTTCAGCCTTCATTTATTCCTGCCCCCTCTTTCCTTACCCGTCTTACTCCTCGCCCTCCCCTCTCAGTCTCAGTGTAGTCAGTTTCACCCGATCCTCCTCTCGATGCCCACAATGCTTCTGCACGCACCATACACAACCAACCCCCTCCCCCGCTGGTCACATCTCACTGCAGTTTAAATTAACCTTCCACTCCCCCCCCCCCCCCCCCCCCCCCCCCCTCCCAGGCATACACATATTATTCTGTCAATTCCGGACATGTTCAGACAAGGGACGCAACTGACTAAGTAATTCTGGCATTCAGGCTTTAAAGAATTTGCGGATTTGCTTCCATTAGACCATCAGCGCAAAAGTTCCGCAGTCCAGGAATTTCAGTTTTCAACTTAATATGCAAAAGAAGAAAGCATTTCAAAACAGCTTTTTCAGATCAAATTTTCTGATAATTCTTCCATCGTTGATTGGTCTGGTTTACTTATGGAATATGAAATTAAAGATTTCGCTGATGTACGGCAAGCTCAGTGCAATTAAATGTCTCGACTGAATGCAATGAGTTGGTGGTAATCGACTTCAGGCATTCTCCTTTCCAGCTGCCAGCTCCACGTACCTTAGGTAGCCAAACAGTGCAAAATACGGATGTGATAAAGTACCCTTGGGTACTATCATTGATTCCACTGAAATGCCATGGTCATCTTATATCCAGGCCCAGAACAGACTGTACTTCGCTCCGCCTTTGGCTCAAGTTGTTCTACAACATTTTGCTAGTAAATCAAGACATTTTAAACAAAGGCAGAGTTACTTCCCATGTCTCACAAGATCGCTATTTTCCGGAACAGCTCGGCTATTTCCGGAGGTTAGCAAACGTCCCGAGCGAGTGACGTCGTACGGAATATTCGGTAAATTCCGGACATGTATGGACAAGGGACGAAACTGACTAAATAAGTCTGACATTTTAGCGTTAAAGAATTTAAGGATTTCCTTCCCTTAGACCATCAGTGCAAAAGTTCCGGGGCCCAGAAATTTCAACCAGTTGTGATCTATTAAATATGCAATAAACAAAGCATTTCAAAAGTTCCATGAAGTAAAAGGCTTTTTATGATCAAATTCAAATCAATCTAAAAACATTTCTTTTCCCAAAATTGTAGACCTGCCATGTTTTCTGTTCCGTGTGTGCGTGCGTCTTTATCAGTTTTCCGGCCCGTTTGCTGTCGTTTTGCTTTGTATTGATGCTTGTGAGTGCGGGTGCCTCTGTGTGTGTGGGTTTCTCTGTCTCTGTGTTCGTCTCTCTCTCTCTCTCTTTCTCTCTCTCCTCTTCTCCCCTCTCTCTTCTCTCTCTCTCTCTCTCTCTCTCTCTCTCTCTCTCTCTCTCTCTCTCTCTCTCTCTCTCAGATGCATTTTGCTAGTGCTAGTGCTATGGGCCAAGGGGAAGGACTCTTGTAAATTAAGACTTTTAAACAAAGGCAGAGTTACTTCAGTGTGTCACAAGATCGATATTTTCCGGAACACTTCGCATAAATCTGGAACGAGTGACGTTATATGGACTATTCGGTAAATTCCGAAAAGAAAAGAAAAAAGCGCTCTTTTTAACCTTTCATCTTCATCGATTTATTTTTTATTTTTTCTGAGCACTAGGTGTCTACTCTGTTTCAGACTTGTTTACCTTCATTAAACATGCGTTTGTTGCTTTAGTTGGACTGTGACGTCTCTAAATGAATACATTTGGGGGAAAAAATCTTTCCCACTCTTCATACTCTTAAAGATGCACACACACACATACACACACAACCAAACGTACACACGTACCCAAAACAAATTCAGTGATGACAAGCACATACAAATTCATCCCAAAAAAATCATCAAATCCATGAGAAAACATTAAATGACAACGCGCTTTGAGTCGCCCAACGGTTACTATAAATTCCATGTTATTATTAATATCATGTGTATATCACGGCTGTAACATCAGGCAGAGTTTGACATTTCGGTTCAGTGGGTATGCCGCAGTGAGGAATAAGTGTCGAACCTCATCAGAGAGATAGGTTAGGGTTGATCCGCCGCCATGCGTCCCCCCCCCCCCCCCCCCCACACCCCCACACCCACTCCCCGTCCCCCTCTCCACCCTCACCCCCCACCCCTCTTTTTCCCCCTGTTTTATCGATTCTGTGCAACTGATGCTTAGTCTGCAGTTGTCCCCATTATTTATTTGCTGCATGAAGACTATAGTCTTTTAGGCTGTTGTGGTTTGGTGGTGCGTTTACCATTAGGCGTGTCTGTAGCCTGCCGTTTTGATGCCAGGTCAAGCCAAGGACTTGTTTATTCCATTTAAAGGAGCAAGCAAAACAAAACAACAAAACAAAAAGAAGAAAGATAGAAAATGACCATGTATTCTCAGAATATTTCAGTTAAGCCACATTGTCCTTCACTCCTATCAGTCTGTACAGTGTGTCTGTACAGTGTGTGTGTGTGTGTGTGTGTGTGTGTGTGTGTGTGTGTGTGTGTGTGTGTGTGTGTGTGTGTGAGTGTGTGTGTGTGTGTGTGTGGTGTGAGTGTTGTGTGTGTGTGTGTGTGTGTGTGTGTGTGTGTGTGTGTGTGTGTGGTGTGTGTGTGTTTGCATCTTTTTTCATAGTTATGCTTGAACCCTTGTCGATATCTTTCTCTTTTCTTTTTTTCTTTTTTGATAACATTTTCCATCTCGATGTACATTATGCGTGTATGCATGTTCAGCGCTTTGAGCCGCAGGGTGGGCGCTTTATAAATGTCCATTATTATTATTATTATAAATGAGTCAAAATTTAAGAGAGCGCAACAACAAATATGCAATATTGATCTCATCAGCATTATTAGATAGAATAATATTGGTTACAGAAATGCGATGTAAAATAAACACATTAATGTGTTTAATACGCTATATACTCGGAACAAGTATAATCACTATTCTCATTCTGGCCGTCTTTACACGTACACCCATACACCATATCACCGCCTCCCACACACCCACACGCACACCTTAATATCTCAGTCTCTCTCACACTCACACACACACACACACACACACACACACACACACACACACACACACACACACACACACACACACACACACACACACACACACACACACATTCACTCACACACGCGTGCACTCACACAGCTAACGGACCAAGGTAGCCTCATAAATTACTCCTAAAACAGGATGAAAATCATCAAATAAGTGAAAGCTCTGTGTGTGTGTGTGTGTGTGTGTGTGTGTGTGTGTGTGTGTGTGTGTGTGTGTGTGTGTGTGTGTGTGTGTGTGTGTGTGTGTGTGTGTGTGTGTGTGTGTGTGTGTGTGTGTGTGTGGTGTTGTGTGTGTGTATGTGTGTGTGTGTGTGTGTGTGTGTGTGTGTGTGTGTGTGTGTGTGTGTGTGTGTGTGTGTGTGTGTGTGTGTGTGTGTGTGTTGTGTCTGTCTGTCTGTCTGTCTGTCTGTCTGTCTGTCTGTCTGTCTGTCTGTCTGTCTGTCTGTCTGTGAGTGCGTGCGTGTAGACGACTCTGTGAGTGCGAAGGTGTGTTTGAGTGTGTGTCAGTTTCACTTTACTTTATGACTAAGTATGAGTAGTAATGTATTATTATGCTATCGATTTGTGTGTGAATATTTATGCATTCCATGCTTTTGTTTAATTAAATGACAAAGCGCTTTGAGTCGCCGAACACGCACTATAAATTCCATGTGTGTCAGCACGTCCACGGAAACGTGTGAACATGTGTGTATGTCAGGTATCCCAATTTACACACATGCAGTCTACGTACGTGTGTGTGTGTGTGTGTGTGTGTGTGTGTGTGTGTGTGTGTGTGTGTGTGTGTGTGTGTGTGTGTGTGTGTGTGTGTGTGTGTGTGTGTCTGTCTGTCTGTCTGTCGTGTTGTCTGTCTGTCTGTCTGTCTGTCTGTGTGTGGGTGGGTGGGTGGGTCGGTGTGTGTTTGGGGGGGGGGGGTGAGGGGGGGTCTGTGTGTATGTGTGTGCGCGCGCGCGCCTATGTGTGTGTCTGCTAATGATTTTTGTGTGAGTATTTATGCATTGCATGCTTTTGTTTAATTAAATGACAACGCGCTTTGAGTCGCCCAACGGTTACTATAAATTCCATGTTATTATTAATATCATGTGTATATCACGGCTGTAACATCAGGCAGAGTTTGACATTTTGGTTCAGTATGTATGCCACAGTGAGGAATAAGTGTCGAACCTCATCAGAGAGATAGGTTAGGGTTGATCCGCCGCCCTGCGTCCCCAGGTCAAGCCAAGGACTTGTTTATTCCATTTAAAGGAGCAAGCAAAACAAAACAACAAATCAAAAAGAAGACAGATAGAAAATGACCATGTATTCTCAGAATATTTCAGTTAAGCCACATTGTCCTTCACTCTCATCAGTCTGTATAGTGTGTCTGTATGTGTGTGTGTGTGTGTGTGTGTGTGTGTGTGTGTGTGTGTGTGTGTGTGTGTGTGTGTGTTGTGTGTGTGTGTGTGTGTGTGTGTGTGTGTGTGTGTGTGTGTGTTTGCATCTTTTGCATAGTTATGCTTGAACCCTTGTCGATATCTTTCTCTTTTTTTTCTCTCTTTTTTTTTTTTTGGATAACATTTTCCATCTCGATGTACATTATGTGTGTATGCTTGTTCAGCGCTTTCAACCGCAGGGTAGGCGCTTTATAAATCTCCATTATTATTATTATTATAAATCAGTCAAAATTTAAGAGAGCGCAACAACAAATAGGTAATATTGATCTTATAAGCATTATTAGATAGAATAATATTGGTTACAGAAATGCGATGTAAAATAAACACATTAATGTGATTAATACGCTATATACTCGGAACAAGTATAATCACTATTCTCATTCTGGCCGTCTTTACACGTACACCCATACACCATATCACCGCCTCCCACACACCCACACGCACACCTTAATATCTCAGTCTCTCTCACACTGACACGCGCACACGCACAC
>JABMCL010002617.1:0-11768 GCA_018857735.1 Alviniconcha marisindica | reverse complement strand
CCCCCGGTTCAACGGGTTCCCGGAATCCAACCCCAAAGACCCCCCCCCCTTCCCCCCCCACCCTTTTCCCTCAAGTGGACTGGGCGTTTTGAACGTATCTTTTTTATGGGGGAATTTTGGCTGCTTCACCCCCTTTTTGGTTTTTGTAGACAAAACGTAACAAAACCCGTTTGGTGACTGGCATTTCCATTTTTCCAATTTGGTGTCTGTTTTTCCCTTTTTTCTTTTCTTTTCACACCCCCAGAGCGGCCCGGGAAAAATCCCTTTGTCTGCTTAACCCTTTTTTGGTTTATATTTTTATCCTTTGAATTTTTTTAAATTTTAATTTTTTTCCAAAAAAATCCAAGGGTTTCTTTTTCTTTGGGCCCAGAGCCCCAAAAATTTTTTGGGAAAGTCGGGTTTGGCCCCGTCCTGGGCCCCCCTTCCAATTTAAAGCCATTTTTGGTTTCCGGGGGGACGTAAAGAAAAATACTAAACCCAATGCTCATTTTTATTCCCAAAATTGTCAACCGACACCCGAGGACTTAAGCAACACAGCAGCAGCCTGGCAGAAAGCAAAACCTTTTATGGGTCCCCCTGCCCGGGGGATGTTTTTCCCCTTTCCTTTGCCGAAACTCCACCCGTGGTAAGTTTTGCCCCCACGTTCTTTTCCCTCTGACGTACTTCACCCCCGAACCTTGGGGCCCGTACTCCACGAGTTTTCCCTCTTTTCCTACAATTCCACCCCGATTTTTTTTCCCCCCTGCCCTTTACTACCCCCCCACACGAGTTTCCCCCCCCCCTTTACCCCAAACACGGGGTTTCCCTCCCCCAACTCCCCACACGATTTTCCCCTTTTTCCCCCTACTCCACACGATTTTCCCCTTTTCTGCCCCTCCCCCCAAAAACCCTTCCCCCACCCCCCGATTTTTTCCCCTTTTTCCCCCCTTTACTATTTCCACACGAGTTTCCCTCTGCCTATTTCCACCCCCGAGTTCCCTCTGCCCCTACTACTCCACACGAGTTTCCCTCTCCCCCCCAAACTCCACACGAGTCCCCCTTTTCTGCCCTACTACTCCACCCGATTTTCCCTTTTCCCCCTACCCCCACACGATTTTCTCCCCCTCCCCCCCTACTACTCCCCCACGATTTCCCCTTCTCCCTCCCTCCTTTACGAGTTTCCCTCTGCCTACTCCACACGAGTTTCCCTCTGCCCTACTACTCCCACCCCCGAGTTTTCCCTTTTCCCTACTCCACACGAGTTTCCCTCTCCCTATTTTTCCCTCTGCCCTACTCCACACGAGTTTCCCTCTGCCTACTCCATACGAGTTTCCCTCTGCCTACTCCACACGAGTTTCCCTCTCCCTACTCCCACACGAGTTTCCCTCTCCCTACTCCACACGAGTTTCCCTCTCCCCTTTACTACTCCACACGAGTTTCCCTCTCCCTACTACTCCACACGAGTTTCCCTCTGCCTACTCCACACGAGTTTCCCTCTGCCCTACTACTCCACACGAGTTCTCCTCTGCCGTACTCCACAAGTTCTACGTGTGACCCACGTCTTCGTTTTCCTCTGCCGTACTCCATCCGTGGTAACGGCCCGATCGGTAAACCCGACCGTTGTTTTTTGTTTTCCCCTTTGGTTCTAGCCACGGGTAAAGGTTTGGGGAAACCCAGGGCAAAAGGGTTTCCCTTTGGGCCGCTCCGTTTTTGTAAGATTTCCTTCAGCAGCCTAATTTCCCCGACAGGGGAAAATATTTAAAATCCATGTTTTTCCTGTTTTGGGGCCCCACTGGCCCCACTTGATTATTACTCAATCTGAATTTAAAAAACAAGACTGTTTACTACTGGTGAAAGCGAAACCCTTTTGGGTAATCTGGGGCTCTAGGACCAGAAAGTAAAAACCACACGGCAGTCCTTCTGCACACAAAACACTCTCTGCCTTTGTTTGGGGGAAGAAAGAAAAAGCCCCCTCTCGCTGACACTCTTATTTCTTATTTCTCTCGCGCCCCCAAACACACACAACACAAACAACACACTCACACAAAACACACACTCACACACTCTCACACACCCCTCTCACACACACCCCAAAAACCACACACACACACACACACACCACACTCAACACACACGCTCACACACATCTCACACACACTCTCACACACACACCCCACACACACACACACACACACACACACAACACACACACTACCACAACACATAACATACCCAAAATAAAAACCCCACAAACCACACACACACACTCACACTCACACACACACACACACACACACACACTCCTTTCCTCATCAAAATTCTAGACCCTGCAGGGTACCGGTATGTCGGGGTCATAAAACACTCGAGACGAAACCTATCCATTCCTTCGGGCAATACATATGTACACATCCACTGGTAGCACCCCCACCCACCTACACACAACAACAACAAGAAGAAAGAAGAAGGGGGGGGGGAAGGTGACGGAGAATAATGTTTTACGCAGAAAAGAGCGGATTGGTGTGGAGGGGACGAGAGAGCGAGGAGGGGGGTTCCCAGGAAAATGGAAGATGTGGCGGGGTAGTTTACTACGACGGTTAAACTCTCACACACATACACACACACACACACACACACACACACACACACACACACAACACACACACACACACACCACAGCACACACACACACACACACACACACATACGTACACACGCACACACAATGAATGGGGGGCAGAGAGAGAGAGAGAGAGAGACAGAGAAGAAGAAGAAGAAGAAGAAGAAGAAGAAGAAAATGTTTTAAATCAAAGATATCTGGTGTAAACCAACCATCTTTTCGTGGGCGGAGGGCAGGGCGGGGTGGGGTGGGGGGTGGGGAGGGGGTGGGGGGGTGGGGGGGGGGGTCGGGGTTCAATGCCTGCCACAAACTGCGGTAAGCTGACGCCTACTTTTTGCACCTAGTCCTAGTAGCCCAGTACGTTCTGCAGCACCATACACCGATGTGGCAAGCATGTGTAGACAACTCGCTGCACAGAGCAAAGACGGCAGACAGCAGGAAGGCCGAGTTTTTACATTGCACTGATGAATGAAAACAGCGCCATTCCCTCTTTAACTCGGTGTCAGTGTCATCATTCCAACGGCGGCGTGTGTGTGTGTGTGTGTGTGTGTGTGTGTGTGTGTGTGTGTGTGTGTGTGTGTGTGTGGGTGTGTGTGGTGTTGTGTGTGTGTTGTGTGTTACAATTGTGTGTTTTGTGTGTGTGTGTGTTGTGTGTGTTGTGTGTTGGTTGTTGTAAAATGTGTGTGTGTGTGTGTGTGTGTGTGTGTGTGTGTGTGTGTGTGTGTGTGTGTGTGTGCTGACTTGCATGCATTAACAACCCTCAACAATTTCACAGGGGTTTGCACCCCGCCTTCATCGCTGGAGTGGAACGGACCATAAAGTTGGCCTGTCCCTCAGACCGAGAAGCAACGGGGCGTGACAGATAGCTTATAATTATACGGAGATTATATCAAATATAAATATATATGTGTGTTGTGTAAATTGCATACAAATATCTACAATTATTAGTGCGTACCTGCGTAGAGACAACACAAATGACGCGAAAGCGACCATGGTGTACATCTGTGTGTGTGTGTGTGTGTGTGTGTGTGTGTGTGTGTGTGTGTGTGTGTGCGTGCTTGCGTGCGTGCATGTGTGTGTGTGCGTGCGTGTCAGTGTGTGCGCGTGTCTGTGCGTGCGTGCGTGCGTGCGTGTGCGTGCGTGCGTGCGTGCGTGCGTGCGTGTGTGCCTGTCTGCTTCACTCTCTATCCTCTGGTTTACAATGAAATAAGTATTAAGCGCGTACATAACAGTGTGTTGTGCGTTAAAACAACCGTTTGTTGTCCCCAACCTTGTACTTAGCGTTTTCTTCTTTTTTTCTCTTATTTCTTTTCTTTTTGTTGTTGTTTGCATTTACGTCCTGCTATGTCTGTCATTTACTGCTGCAGTTTGGCTTTCTAGTCATGTGAAACCGCGGGGATGGTTTTTGTTTTTGTTTTTGTTTTTTAAAGTTTCTCCTTTGATGTTTTATGTACCCCCATTGGAGTTTCTGAAATGAATTCTTGATAATCGCTGATAACCTTTCTTTCTCACACTCAACGGGCCGTTAGTGTTCAGACCACACACATACACACGCGCGCGCGCGCATGCAGCGCGCGCCCGCACACACACATACACACACACACTCTCTCTCTCTCTCTCTCTCTCTCCTCTCCTCTCTCTCTCCACACACACACACACACCACACACACACACACACACACACACTCACCACACCACACACACACACACACACCCCCCCCCCCCCTCTCTCTCTCCTTTTTAAAAAACACACACACACACCTCTCTCTCTCTCTCTCTCTCTCTCTCTCTCTCTCTCTCTCTCTCTCTCTCTCTCTCTCTCACACACACACACGCACACACTCTCTCTCTCTTTCCTTCTCTCTTTCTCTCTCTCGCGCGCACAGAGTTAGACACTTAGACTACGTCCGTCTGTCTGTCTGTGCGTCTTCAAAAAATAAAAAATAAAATAGAAACAAAAAGAAAAAGATTTGTTGTTTACACGTTACAACATCCCTAGTAATCATAATGGCTGCCGTTGCTGCTGCCCGGATCACTACTTGGCTTTTGACCCCCACTCCCGTTAAAGTCAGCCGTGACGGAAAGATGAGAGGGGATAAGTTACAATGTAAACATGGGCTCAGTCGCAAAACGTTCCCTTCCCCCCCCCCCTTTCCCACCCACCCCCTAAAAAACACACACGCAACACACACACACACACACACACACACAAAAAAAATGGAAAAAAATACACTGGATACACACCAGCAGAGAAATCCTTTCCTTTCAGGCAACGAGCCCCCTTTCCCCCCTCGCCCCCCCCCCCCACACACACACATACACACACCCTACATCCCCACCCCATCCCATAGGCCGACTATAAGCTTTCCCCCAAAGCTAGGTTTCTTTGAAAGCCAATTTCGTACTTAGGAGAACGTTTTTGTGGGGAGGAAGGAATGCTGGCCTCTGCGAGCGCCGCCTGAACTTCAAGGCATGTAGGCAGTGGCCGGGATCCTAGCGCGCCGCTCCGCACACACCGACTTACTCTCGGCAAATTTGCCTTTGTGATCAGGGCAGTTTTCACACTGCGCTTCAAACCCGCGTCGTTTGTTACTTTTTGGAGGTAAAGACTATACGATGACAGGACGTCGGGGTGGGGGTCGGGGGAAGAGGGGTGGGGTGGGGTGGGGGGTTGGGGTCATGGAAGCAGTCATCACATCTGTTCGTGTGGATGGATGCACTGCTGCTGACTAGGTGAGGAGCCCCCCCCCCCCCAGCCCCAATTACAAAAAGACACAAATAAAAAAGACAAAACTCATTTTTTTCTCTTTTCTCTCTCTCTCTCTCTCTCTCTCTCTCTCTCTCACACACACACACACACACACACACACACACACACACACCACACACAACACACACACACATCTCACACACACACACACACACACACACACACACACACACACACACTCACACAACACAACACACACAAAACACACACACACACACACACACACACACACACACACACACACACACACACACACACACCAATCCACACACACACTCTCAAACAACACACACACAAAACACACACACACACACACACACACACACACACACACACACACACACACACACACACACACACAGCGCTATGACCAAATTCGGATCTGCAAAAACTGGAGAAAGAGAGGGAGACAGAGGTACGCTTTACGAGCCCCACCCCCCTTCACCCCATGATGAATGCAAACAGTACCAACAGAATGTACGCAGAAATGCCATCAAAGACTTTTCTTTGCTGTCACTGACCAACCACACAATGGAGAGAGACTGTTCCTCCAGATTCAACCCTATACAGCTGGACAATCAGAGCCTCTGAACATGTGTGAAAGTTCTCGCACGAGTTGGAAAGCAAACTTGGCGCCAAAAAACTTGATATTCCCCCCCCCCCCCCCCCCCCCACCCAGCCACCCCCCAAGTCTTCTGCTGCTCCTCTCATCAGGGGCCATAAATCTTACAAGGGGACCTCACCCACTCTGGAATCCCGCAGCTTTCAAGTTTCATGCATCCATCACAGGCAGCTGAGAAAATGTATTTCAAAGAGACTGCGGGGTTTTCAAGATCAGCCGGTCCCAAAGCTGATAATGTGTCTTGTTTACAGAGGTATAGAATTCACCGCCATTGGTATTACCATTAAACAAACCCATCTCGGACCAATCTCGATCCCTGATATAACCATCCTGATTGACTGGGCATGAAAAAGCAAGTTACTGGGACCAGTATCGGCACGTTATGGATAACATCTTCAAGCAGCACATTCAGTGAGTTGCTGGTGCATGTGTGGTGATGGTAATATCTATAATATGCACCAATGTCGTGTTACGGTCCTAATATCTATATATCTATACATGCACTCGTGTGATGCTATGAACACGTCGACAGGTGGTCAAAATAATCACGGGAAGAACAGTGTATCATTCATTATCAAGCAACAAGCTAACAACACTCAACTATTTCACGCACCATCCGCTCACAGATGTTTGCGGAAGAATGATGCAGACCGGATTAACAACATTCAAATCAACACAGAACACGGCTGGGGAGGAGGAATGACGTACAAAGGGCCGGGGGCGGGAATGGGGGGGGGGGGGCGACGTCGACAGATAACTGATAAAAAATATTCCTAAATATAAACCCAAACACGAGGTGCTTGCGGTAAACATGAAGGGGGGGGGGAAGGAGGGGGCAATCAGCACAAACAGCCAGTCCATCCTTCCATGAAGTCGGTACGGACTTCACGGAAAGTAAAACATGGGGTAAAAATATATCTCGCTATCAGACAGCGCTCCGACGCCCGGACGAAACGGCTTGAAATCATCACCATAAATTTCAGTTCCCGGGGCCGCTATCTAGACGGGACCCAAAAGAAGCGATCCGACAACCTTATCCGACCGGGCCCGCTGCACCCTCCCTGTACACAGATCTGTACACCCCAGCACTGCCAGTGGAAGAAGGAAGTGGAGCAGAGATGCCTCGGCTTGCCCAACCGGCCAAAGTGGAATAAAAGCGAAGAATGTGAAGAGTCTCGTGTCAGAGCTCAGGAGCTGTGTGAGAGTCGAGGTGGTCGTCCTGGGCTTTCCGTCCTAATGAGCCTTACGGTTTCTGTGGACGTAAAGCAACATTGAACCATGCTTCGGCATTGGTCACAGTTTGTCCCTAGTAACTATGTCAAGCGACATCCGAGGACATGAAACTCTACTTCACCGAGCCTCGTGAGTGTGGGTGAACCGGATTGGCCTAGCGGGAAGGCGTTAGGCCGGTAAGCAGAGGGACCTCGGTTCGAATCCGCTTCGGCTCTCCTTTCTCTTCAAAAGTTGTGGTCTGTGGACACTGTCTTGTCACTTTGTCCCTCACAATTGTGAAACATTAAAATGGCTCTCATCGCTGCCCACCTTAATGCAGAAGTCACTGGTGACAGTGTAGTGATAAGTATGTAATCTCCCTCTCCCCCCACATCCATACCCCCCCCCCCTTTCTTCCAGTCCCTAATAAGCCTTGTGGTTTCTGTGGACGTTAAGTTAAGCACCATGTTTACTTATCTGAGTCTCCGCTGAGCTTCTAGCTTCTCTCTCTAGAGCTTCTAGCTTCTCTCTCTAGAGCTTCTAGCTTCTCTCTCTAGAGCTTCTAGCTCAGGTGTCCCTCCCACCGAAGAGGTTCAGCACATTCCCCAGCCAACCTTACAGCCAACGTGCAAGAGGATTCCCCAACTTCCCCTACAGCCATAGTCGGTGAAGATAAGTAAGTAAGTAAACATGGTGCTTAACGTCCACAGAAACCGTAAGGCTTATTGGGGACGGGGAGAAGGGGGGTATGGAGGTGGGGGAAGAGGGAGATTATATACCTATCGCTACACTGTCACCACCAGAATGATTCCTGCATTAACATGGGCAGCGATGAAAGCCATTTAATGTTTCAGTAGGAAGCGATGGACAAAGTCACAGGACAGTGTCCACAAATCACAACCTTTCTCAAGAGAAAGGAGAGCCGAAGCGGTATCGAACCGAGGTCCTTCCGCTTACCAGCCTGACGCCTTACCGCTAGGCCAAACCGGCTCACCCGCAGAAGATGCCCCTCCGCTGTATCATTATACCGCCAGCAAAAGACTTTCCAAGAGATTCCCAAACCGCTCTTGGTCTTGCTGCCTTAGTCGAAGAAGAAAGGAAGAAGGAGATTCCCCAACCTTCGCTACCAACAAAGTCAATTAGGAAAATGATGGAGAAAGAACTCTATTCCCCACTCATCCTGCGACGTGTGTGTGTGTGTGTGTGAATTTTTGTGTGTTTGCGTGGGTGGGGGGGGGGGGGGGGGGGGGGGGGAAGGAGCATGCGTGCGTGCAATCTTGTATGCGTGTGGTCATGTGTTCATGTGCGCCAGCATCGTCCTCAGACGTCTAGTTTGGTGGTGCTGATTTGGTCGGTCGTCTGCACCGGGTCGTCTTTGTGGTTCCTTGGGGACAGTGCCAACTCCAGACACTGGTTTACGACATCCTTCCCGGAGGCAGGTGCCGGAAAGCCATGCTCGGAGTCAGACTCCAAGCACCGGTTTACGACATCCTTCCTTTGGAGGAGGGCGCCGGAAAGCGATGCTCGGAGTGTGAGGCCAGTGCTGTGTCAGTGCTTCCTTGTGTAGGGGCAGGACTACAGATCCTTGTGTAGGGGGCAGGACTGCAGATCCTTGTGTAGGGGGCAGGACTACAGATCCTTGTGTAGGGGGCAGGACTGCAGATCCTTGTGTCGGGGTCAGGACTACAGATCCTTGTGTAGGGGGCAGGACTACAGATCCTTGTGTAGGGGGCAGGACTGCAGATCCTTGTGTAGGGGGCAGGACTACAGATCCTTGTGTAGGGGGCAGGCCTACAGATCCTTGTGTAGGGGGCAAGGGCTACAGATCCTTGTGTAGGGGTCAGGACTGCAGATCCTTGTGTCGGGGTCAGGACTGCAGATCCTTGTGTAGGGGTCAGGACTACAGATCCTTGTGTAGGGGGCAGGACTACAGATCCTTGTGTAGGGGGCAGGACTACAGATCCTTGTGTAGGGGTCAGGACTACAGATCCTTGTGTAGGGGGCAGGACTACAGATCCTTGTGTAGGGGGCAGGCCTACAGATCCTTGTGTAGGGGGCAGGACTGCAGATCCTTGTGTAGGGGTCAGGACTGCATATCCTTGTGTAGGGGTCAGGACTGCAGATCCTTGTGTAGGGGGCAGGACTGCAGATCCTTGTGTAGGGGGCAGGACTACAGATCCTTGTGTAGGGGTCAGGACTGCAGATCCTTGTGTAGGGGTCAGGACTGCAGATCCTTGTGTAGGGGGCAGGACTGCAGATCCTTGTGTGGGGGGCAGGACTGTAGATCTTTGTATAGGGAGCAAGACTACAGATCCTTGTGTAGGGGGCAGGACTACAGATCCTTGTGTAGGAGGCAGGACTACAGATCCTTGTGTAGGGGTCAGGACTACAGATCCTTGTGTCGGGGGCAGGACTACAGATCCTTGTGTCGGGGGCAGGACTACAGATCCTTGTGTAGGGGGCAGGACTACAGATCCTTGTGTAGGGGGCAGGACTGCAGAACATGCTGCGGGGCTTGTGGGCCCGTGTCACTGCATGGGCAGAGGACTGTGTGTGACAGACCAAGGCGATGCAGGTGGGTGGGCACGCATCCCTACAGCACCCATGTCATGTCACAGAAGTGAGAAGAGACGAGTTCCCCTGCCACCGTTACTAACCACCCCCCCCCACCGTCTTCTAACCGCCAGAAAAGATTCCCCATCCCCTCTTATTACCAAAGCAGAATAAGAAAGTCCCCAACGTTCACTTTCACCGAAGTCAAAAGAAGTGAAGGAGAGATTACTCAGCGTTGTCCCTTTACACACACACACACACACACACACACACACACACACACACACACACACACACGCGCGCGCGCGCCAGGCAGGCACGCACGCACACAACAACAATCCTACCCGTCCCCCTCCCTCCCCCCAATACCGATGTGATAAAAATCATCTGCAGAGACATACCCCAAGCAGCGACTACATGCCGCCTGTCCTTTACTTCCCCCAGAGACAGCGAGCCCCTAAATTACACGCATCTCTGTAGCACAGATCGACTGCCCTTCTGCTTCCTCGCGCGGTCGGGCAGACTGGCAGCCGCTGCTGGGAGTGTGCCCGCCCCAAAGCCAGCGGGAAGAGGGAGCCGACAGGAGCGGGTCGCAACAACGTTCTGCTGCTGCCAGTGTCTGCGACCCGACACCCTGGCTTTCTGCAACTGGCGCGGAAACGCTTCCCCACATCAAAGGCGGGCCCAGCACACGTAGGTACTGCACCAACAAAGGCCCGCAACCGGAGACCGCCTCTGAAGAAGAGTGCACACCTTTCCCCCCCCCCCCCCCCCCATTTACTTTAGTACAAAAAGTTTGGCCCGGCTGTTCTTCGCAGGTCGGCGCTATAACCGAAATAGCTGATCCCGCTCTATGTACAGCGGAGATCGTGTGCGAGCCCCGTGACAGCTTCGTGCGTGAGAGCGTTGGGTGCTCCTTCCGCGCCCACCCAAGTCAGTCGTCGAGAACGCCGGATCGGGTTGCACCAAATGTCATTATGGTCGTGATGCAAACGTTCTAACTGATTTCGTCACGAACACCTCCAGCTCTGAAAGCTGTGATGTTTGCGTAAGGTTCTCTCGTGATCATGCTAGTAAGGAAGCTTCGAAAGCAACAACAATGCAGGTGTTAGCGCTCTCGCTCTCTCTCTCTCTCTCTCTCTCTCTCTCTCTCTCTCTCTCTCTCAGTCATAATAATTACGACAGAAGCTGCAGCGTTTAACTGCTGGTTAAACAAACACCTGATGGAAGCTGTGATTGCCTGTTGGTCAAGCACACACCTGATGGAAGCTGTGCTTGCCTGTTGGTCAAGCACACACCTGATGGAAGCTGTGCTTGCCTGTTGGTCAAGCACACACCTGATTGAAGCTGTGCTTGCCTGTTGGTCAAGCGACACCGGATCGAAGCTGGCCTTTGAATGTTGGTCCAGCAAGCATCCGATTAAAGCTGACGCTTGGCGCTTGGTCAGACAAACACCTTCCGATCGAAGCTGGCGTCTGACTGTTGGTCAAGCAAACACGCGATCTGTGCTGGCGATGACGTTTGTCCCTAAAGTAGGCAAGGTGCCTCAAGTGCAAGAAGCCCGAGACTAAACAACTGACACAGATTCCACGGCTGAGGGGGGCGGGGGGGGGGGGGGCGCGGGACGACTTCACCCAGTTCGCTATTATACTATTCCCAGCGCAGACCATGAAATTCAACAGTTGTGACAGGAACCCCCCACCCCCAACACCCAACCCCGCACCCTCGTCCGGCCATCTCCTGCCGGTCAGTCCGAGTTATGGCCCTTTCATACACTAAATTGCGTCCCTTTGGAAACTGGAGGCTCCGCTACCCCTGAATGGGAGAGAAACTGGAGCTTGGGAGGGGGGGGGGGGTTACAAAGGATTCCGCTTTTCTTCTGAACCCCAGATCGTCTTCAAATTCTGCGCGGATTCCTTTCATTGTTAGTTCGTCGTTTGCTCTTCCGGGGATATGGGGTGGGGCAGAGTGATGGTGGTTGGGGTGATGGGAGGGGGAAGGGGGGGGGGGGGGGG
>JABMCL010003571.1:1035000-1089634 GCA_018857735.1 Alviniconcha marisindica | reverse complement strand
GATAAGGTAACTTGCACTAGATGTGGTACCAACACATCATAGTACCGGTTAGTGACCCATGTAAAGTCTGGGTCCGGGTCCGGGTCCTTTTTACCCTATCCCTGCTCCGGATCAGGATATTGCACGACCGTCACGAGGGGAGCGGGGATAGCTCAGTGGTTAGAGCGCCGGACTCGTGATCGAAAGGTCCCGGGTTCGAGTTCTCGCAGGAGCGGCGGGAGAAGGAAGGTTAATTGATTGTATATGAGCATTATCACTCTTCACGGTGAAAAAAAAGAAATGACGCGGAACACGGATGTCACAAAACATCAGTGTCGCTGATTCCCCAAAAATGTAAAAGTCTGAGTGTGTAGTTTTTGCTGTTGCTGTTTGTTCAGTGTTTGTTTTGTTTTGTTGTTATTGTTTTTTTTGTTTTGTTTTTCACAGACACATACACTCACACACACAGAGTTGGGGGGTGGGGTGGGAGGAGGGTGGGGAGGGAGACAGAGACAGAGATATCTACTTCAGGGTTTAAATGAGAGAAACTTAGATTGCCCTGCGTTCTTTGCAGACCGGAGGACGTGGACTTAATTTCTGTGTCCGGTATGCCTCTCACTCTGTGTGTGTGTGTGTGTGTGTGTGTATGCGTGCGTGTGTGTGTGTGTGTGTATTTGCGCGTGCGTGCGTACGTACGTGCGTGCGTGTGTGTCAGTACGTGCGTGCCTGCCTGCCTGTCTGTCTGCCTCTCTGTGTCTCGCCTAGCGTCTGTCTGTGTGTTTCAAAGGGCGCGGATCGATGCCAGCCAGAACTCTAACTCATTCACTCTGTCCATTTTGTATCAACAGTGCCTAGTGTCTGGACTTACTGTGACCTGATAGGCGTTACGCAGACTGACCTTGAACATCTCGAGATAAGACCGAGTTCCAGATCACGGTATGCTATATCATTCGTAGCGAAGTCGACATTTAAGGCTGACCAGTCCCGTGTGGACGTCAAGTTTACCGTTGTCGGTCTGTCAAAAATCGATCGTTGTCAGTCTGTTAAAATTCGACCGGCGTTGTCAGTCTGTTAAAAATCGACCGTTGTCAGTCTGTCAAAAATCGAGGACACCAAGCAGAGACTGCCCTAAAAACTACGCTCAAAAACGCTCAAGCCAAAAATGTAAGTAAATGTAAGAAGAACGGAGTCGAATACGGCGCTTCATATTCTCACCAAATAAAGTCAGTTAACAATTTCAAAAAATTGGTAATGATTTGTCAAGTCATTGATACTGTGGATAATCACTTCCGTCATTTCTTTGACATAGTTTAGCTTGTTTACTTGGCAAAGAGCCTGCTGACTTTAATACTAATGAGCTAATACTCGAAACTGTCTCCAAGATTTTGCCACCCGGCGGCATCAGTTAATTTAATGACTCCTGGACCTAAATTGTGTAACTCGAACGCAGTACTGGCAAAACTGGTCATTTTTAACACACATCATCGGGCACGTTTCTCACGTGTCCTCCAAGCGGCCGTGTAAATATTGTGTAACTTGAATCAATGAATAAGCCTCCCACCTCAGTTACGCCAGCTCAGATAAAACCAAAATCGTTTGAATCCGGAGACGAAACTCTCTTAGTTTTTTTTTTACCCGGGGTAGATGCGTCTCATCAGTTTACGTATGTGCTTGGGCGCTAGGTAGTTGTTTCCACAGTCTTATCAGTAACCAAACCTTTTGGAGGAAAGCGATGCTCGGAGTGTGTGATCGTGCTAGACATATTTCAAACCGGTGTGACATCTAGAGTAGCAAAAAAGGTTCACGGAAACCGGTCAGACAATGACTGTGTCCATACCGCGATAACAGTACACGGCCGTCTCCCATTACTGTCACTAGAGCTCTACTAGCAAACAGACCCTACTGAGAGTAGTGCCGTGTGTGTGTGTTGGGGGGTGGGGGGGGGGGCAATGTGTGTGTGTGTGTGCGGGTGTGGGTGTGGGTGTCAGTGTGTGTGTGTGGAGTGTCAGTGTGTGTGTTGTGTGTCAGTGTGTGTGTGTGTCAGTGTGTGTGTGTGTGTGTGTGTAAACACTTCCCCCTTGAAAACCTGGAAAGACATAGCCTGGCCAGGAGTAGCCTAACGAAAGAGCCAGTAGTGAAGCTTACGTAACGTTCACCGGATGAACAGGTTTGAATGTCTGAATGTCCGAGCAGGTCTAAATGACTCGCGGGACGTCTGGTGTGTGTATGTGTATACATGTATGCTATCATGTTTAGAAACAAAGGCACGACAGACGTAATAAACTCAGTTCCTCGCACGAGTACTCCGTCGGCTTGACAGAAGTGCATAAAGTCACGTCAAGAGACAAGACACCGCGACAGTTTGGGCTTTTCGGCCGCACCGGCTCTGGCACTTACACTAGTTACAGGCGCCCCAAACGAGCTAACACGTCTCTTGTCGTGTCAGTATATCCATGTGAAAGGGGCGCTCAAAGCACTTTTCTACAATAACAAGATGGGATGACGAGTTACACTTAACGGATATGGGTATCATGCATCATCAAAGCCAGTCTGTCTTGAAATAGACGGGCTTTGAATGCACGTAATGATGATGCGAATGTTCTGAATCATTTTTACAGCAGCTGTGGAAAATTGCGTTGGAAACAATTTTTCAAAAGATGTGTTTTGAAAGCCTGTCTGCTGAACTTGATGCCGCGGGAGTGGACTCGGTCTCTATGCAACGAATGTCAAACGGAAAGGAGTGTGTGTCGAGGGAGGTGGGGGGGGGGGGCTTTGACGTCGGGGCCAATCAGACGTTCAAAACTTTTCCAAAACTGAATTCAAGTCATTAAATCACAGGTTTGTCTCATTCACTGATACAACGTTAAAAATACAACGGCAGTATCCATGCACATGTTTTGGTACCTGTTCACGCACTCGCAGCGGGAACGTGCTTAAATCGCTTGTGACTATGAGCAAGGTGACTATAAGTTATTTCGCGAGCCCGCACACATTCAGCCTGTCACGGAAAACTGCGTTAGCCAAAACTAAGGCAGTTAAAATGTAGGGAGAGGATTTGGTAAAAATGATGCTGAATGGACCGAGAAGGTCGAAACTCGGACAAGAAAGAAATTCCTGGCAGTGAGTAAAGCATGCATGGTTATATTCTCACCTACTCCAGGCTTTAAAAGGAAAACATTTGAGGGGATCTTAATTTCTGCGGGTGACCTGGAGATAGGGCCGAAAAGAATGATTGTGCTTGAAATAATTTTGGCCTCAGTGGTCTAATGATGTGCGAAATTAAAAGGGTGTTAAAAACCAGTTCTCTGTCCTGGTATCAGCGAATAATGACGTTGCCAGGCGCCTAAGGTCGCACCCAGACTTACCATTTTACCGTGACCAGGCACATGCTGTTCGGTTAAACGATTCAATTGTGTTTTCAAAGTCTTAAGGTCTTACCGGTGCCGGAACTAAATCAGCTGCAGTAACTGACTGACAGTGAAGTTATATGCGGCACCATACTGATTCATAACTGAAAAAGGGGGAAATCGGAGTAGTTAATCCCCCCACTTCTCTCTCTCACTCACTGTGGCACTAATGCCTCCTTTAGGCGAGGACTGGATGTAAAATTATATATATATATATATATGTAATTAAAGCTTACGCGCGCGGTTTATCTATTACCTAAAGGACCTAATGCTGCTATCCGTCTGTATTAATGTTTTCAACATCGAGTTCTCTCTCTCTCTCTCACCCCCCCCCCCCCCCCCTTTAAAATTATTATTCATCAGTTGCTAGGCAAGGACTAGTTGTTGTACCGGTTTTGATTGAACCTAAACTACAATCATTGTAAACTATGAAGTTTTCGAGTCCGCTGAGTTCTCTCCCGGCGTCAACAGCTGTTATCGGGGCAAGGTATAGGGGTAAGGTCAAGTACGCAGCGTTACGCACAAACGAAGTCGACCAAGCGCCTATTACACATGTAGGCCTATGCAAAAAAGGACCTACTTCAGGAGCGAGTGGTCTGAGCACTCGATCGTAGTAAAACTTTTTCTTGAGCAAAAGCTTTAGAGAAAACAAAAGCCGAAGAAAAATATTTTCCTTCCCCCCATTTTCTCTCTCTCTTTCTCTCTCTTTTTTTTTCTTTCTTAAGCTTGCAGAAAAGCATGAACTGCTCAAACTTTTCATTTTATTTCTGAAGTTTTTCTTCAGTGATAATAATATCTTTTGTTGTTTGGCGAGTCCTGCCAACAATAACAAAAAAGCTGAAGAAATATTTGTGCCAAAAGCTCCAGAACACAGTCTGTGTGTGTGTGTGTGTGTGTGTGTGTGTGTGTGTGTGTGTGTGTGTGTGTGTGTGTGTGTCTCTAGTGTCTGTCTATCTCTGTCTCTCTGCCTCAAAATATAAAATCATGTATTTCTCTTCCTTGTTTTAAACGTAATCTGCACAAATATATGTCTGAGAATAACCTTTCGTCAAATTTGGACGGGTTTGTTTGAATCACACGTTTGCCTAAAACATTTGAGTGTATACATGTATGCCCATGAAAGAAATTTAATTCTGACGTTTCTGCACATTTGTAGGAACTGTGAAACTGCCTTAATCAATTGCTTAATCGTGCTTATAATATTTGTTTGTGGTATTGTCGTGTTTATTTGTGTTTGTAGTATAGCAAGGACTGGCTGTTAGACGTCCAAATGGACCTAACGCTACTATCTTGGAGTATTAAAGTTTTCGAGTTCGAGTTCTTTCTCTCTGTGTGTCCATCTCTGTCTGTCTGTCTGTCTGTCTGTCTCTCCAAGTACACACACACACGCGCGCGCACACACACACACACACCATTTGAGGATGTACTTTTGGTGGAGTTTATATACCTTTTAAAGTAGGCCTGGTGACGATCACCGTAGGTGATTAGTCGTATCAGGTTTCTGTTGCTGTGTCCTTTTATATTTGTTATTATTAGGTGTGACGTCTGTCAAGAGCTATTATTCCTTTTGTCAGTTCGAGGCAATCGACATTGCGACTATGGTTGTTCCCTACCCACCCCCGACCCCCACACACACATACGTGCGCGCGCCCTCTCTCTCTCTCTCTCTCACACACATACACACACACCACCACCACCACCACCACCACCACACATTATACACATCTACAAACACACACACACACACACACACACACACACACACACACACACATACTCACAACTTTTAAAGTGCTCGATGAAGACATGCTATCCAGCATGCGTGCTCATAGAATGCAAGTAAAAGTATGTTAATGGGCTGATTATTGTTCTTTATTTGTTCCGATATGATCATTACCAGTGACGGCAGTGAGACGGCTATAAGGTTATGGGGTGCGCGGTAGCTACGAGGTGGTTACATGGAGCGGACGCACACCAAAAAAGTAGCGGCCTGTGAATGACGCGTCAACACACGCGCCATAATTATGAACGTAATGCCAGACCTACAAGGCACATGCTATGTAGGGCATAACCGAATGAAAGCACTCTCTGTTTCAAAATTAGCATGAGCAACTTAGCTTCTATTCGTTAATACTGAAACATTGACCTGCCGCAGAACAAGGCACACGAAGGACATCACCGAAGTAGAAGTACTCTGTGTTTTCAAAACTAGTATGAGCCCCTGGCTTCTGTCCATTACTGGAACATTGACCTGCTGCAGAACAAGGCACCTGACCTGGAGGACATCACAAAATGGAAACACTGTGCTTTCGAAATTAGCTTGATCGAGCTACTTAGCTTCTGTCCATTACTTTAAGTGAAACATTCATATGCTGCGGTACGCAGTTCTGCAGCATATCATAGAGCTTATAGGTCACCAAACAGAAGTTTAACTGTTTTCGAATTCAGCTGGCTTCCAGTTAGCGCCAGTCCACTGAACTTTAACCAGTAGCACGAGGCATATGTAAGGTATCGCCGAATGGAAGCAGCTGTTATAGATCAATATGGTCCACTTAGCTTCCGAACGCTGACCTACGAGATGGGCTGCAGTGATGGAGGCATGAGGACATCAAAGAAGTAACTGTTAATCCCAGTGTTATCAAATTCAGCACCGTTTCCAACTGAGTGGCAAGGCACATCATAGTGATGGGTATCACTGAGTCGAAGCAAATGTTTTCGAATTAGCTCTGACTGACTTCCTTCCATTCACGACGTACATGAAGCACCCGTTATCGAGTTCAGCACGGTCCATTTAACGTCTGCCCATTGTACTATGCATCACTGAACCAAAAGCACAAAGCGCATGGAGGCTCATAGAATGGTAGCAACTGTTCTCGGATTCAGCATAGTCCACTCAGCTTCAGTCCCGGTCGCACTGACCAATGCCCTACCGGCAAGCCACACGAAGTGGATGCAACTGTTCTCGGATTCAGTGTGGTCCACTCGGCTGCCGTCCCGCACTGACCACTGACCTTCAAGGCGCACGGAGAGTATATATCACTCGAAGGGAAGCAACTGTTCTCGGATTCAGTATGGTCCACTCAACTTCCGTCCCGCTGCTTTTCTGAACACTGATCTCCGTCTACTGAACTAGTATGTAGACCTACAAGGCACATGGTAATGTCACCGGATGGAAGCCAATCTATTTCCGGAATCACTGAGCATCTTCCACTTAGCACGCGTCCATTGAGCATAAAGCACTCAGAGGGTAGGCTATAATCGCTGAATGAAAACGCCATATCACACTGAAATTAATCAGCACAGCTTAGCTGATGCTACCTACGAGACGTACCGGCGCCGAAAGCCTTGGTGTTCTTGTTAACCTTGCTATTTTTCAGTCACGTTTTGTTAGTTGGCGGTTGAGAAAATCGGCGGGTGAAAACTACATTGATGCAATGAGACGACGATAAACTAGCCATGCACCTACTCTTTCCGTGCTTGATAAATTAACAGGACTGATGAAAACGACGAAGCTTTTCATACTGGTTCTATTGCTGAATCTCTTTACGTTTTTACTGTTTGTTGCTTATCGTTTCACTTTTCTTTTCTTTTTTTCTTTCCTTCTTCTTCTTTACGTTTCTACTTTGTCTTTAAGCTTTCAGCACTTTTTAATTTTTAGTGATCATGATATAACCTACGCAAAAAGTAACTAGGCAGAATATGAGCTGTATATGTGTATCTTTCACTGCTATGTTTAAGTACCCCCACCCCACCCCCCTCCGACACCACCACCACCAAAAAACAAAAAACAACAACAATAAAACAAACAATAAAACGGGAAAGTTAATCACTCCAACCTCTTTTTTTGTTTCTGTTGGTTCATTCTAGCTGGCAAGCTTTGGCCCTCGTCCGCTTAATATTTACACTTCAGCTGACTTACTGCGAAACTCGTTATCAAACTGTCCTGTTACCTGACGTTATACAATATGCTGAGGCTTAGTTATCGTCGCATCCCATCTTCTCGTAAACGCAGGCATGACAGTACGTAACCACCTCAGTGTGCCTGACTGAATGCAGAGTAGAAATCCTACTCCCTGTTTTGAATTCGTACGTCCCGGGTTCATGGCTGCATGGTATCTTTGGTTCCATAACACAAACAAGACAAGTCAGTCATTTTGTTGTTTTCTCTAACATCCCTTTATTACGGTCAATTTTAATACTTTTCCGTATCCCTTTATTATGGTCGATTTTGATACTTTTCAGTATGTTGACGAACCTAGCTATATGTCAGTTTGAAATAGGCTGCAGACTGTATGGTCACGAATGTCACTGGAATTAATAACTGCGAAAGAAACAAAACGGAACACCAGCACTGTTTGGGTTTTTACTCTGCTCTGTTACAACTACTGGGTTCCAGTCCTGCAAAGCAACATCACAGAGTGAATGGGGTGAATACCTTGATCAAACTACTTTTAATTATACAACAATTGAGTTATTTATTTATTTCTCATTCTTTTTTATATATCTTTATTTCCTTTTTTCTTCTCTCTTTTTTTTCTTTTCTTTTCGGGCTGCAAGGTTTTATTTTTTACACACATTCTAAGTCTTCACCCAAAAGCCACTTTAGAACGGGATTTTCAGAGAGGAAAACCTTTTTCAAACAAAAAAAATCTAAAAAAAACAAACAAACCGGGAAACATATAGATCTGCCAAAACTTGTGTCGTAAGAAATCTAGATCAAGAGCGTGAGGCTCTATGTATTTATCCCGACTTGAAGAGCAGCACAGCCACCTGTCCAAGATAGAAATACACGAAGTGTTTGGTCTCGTGCGTGACGTAGCTGCCGAAGTTCCTCCCGACGATGCAGTGCCAGGTGGGGTTGTACTTCTTGTCAAATTCTTTCTTGATGAAGGCAGCGATGTCCTTCTCAATGTTGTACTTCTCCAAGGCCTGGGTGGCGCAGTCAACGGCGTCCTGTTGCATGTCCTCTGCCATGTCGGCACTCTTGATCACAGCCTTCCTCTCAGACATCGTTCTGCTGGATAATGCAAACGTGATTCTTCATGAAATGACTGAAAACTGGACAACAGCTGATTTTCTCAGTCTAATCAGATCTCCAGGTTTAATCTGAAGTCTAACACCTTTTCCGTCGCTTAGTCAGTTCAATATGACTCTCTCTCTCGATCTCTCTCTCTCTCCCCCTCCCCTTTCTCTCTCTCTCGTTGGTTTACACACAAACACGCGCGCGCGCGCGCGCGCATGCACACGTATGAACCCTCATCCAGTAATTGTGTATATTTCAATAGGCTCCATCGTCATTGTTCTGCTACTTTTCGTGTTCCTAAAAATCTAATGAGACCACAACCAAAGGATATTTTGGACAAAAATGTAAGCGTATTTGTTACTATAAAATGGAATATTTTGTTGTGAACATTCGGCTAACTTATCGTTTTTCAACAGTTCGATTGCAAAAGGAAACAAAAACGCCTTCAAAGCAGACCAAGGACACGTATGCCAATAACACACACACACACACACACACACACACACACACACACACACACAAAGCATTCTTAAAGACATAAATGGTGATGAGAGAATGTTAGATCTGTTAGATCTGTCAGATTCGAAGAAAGTCGCTTATTACCTTTTTGCACAGATTGGACCAAAACAAATAAAACATTACGAACACAATAGCACGCGCGATCTTTAGCACAATTGATGCACATCAGCTTGAGTAGGCTACAAGCGAAGAAATAATGTTTGTGGGAGTCTAGAGTTAACAAAAAATAGACAAGACATACGGAAGAGGGGGAAGAAAATGCCGATTAGTTTCCGGTTGAGTTTACCCAACACGGCAAGAGAGAAAAAAAAATTGTATGGTAATACAGACCTGGTTCACTTTATTGCTCTTTGATACTGTATGGGGAAAAAATAACTTTTTTTCGTCGACGACCACGAAGACGCTCCCAGCAGCCGAAATTAGGAAAGTTGCCTGAAAATTAGATTAGCTTCCCATGTGACCTCCAAGACGTTTTCTCGCCAGCCTTGTATCAACCCACAGTCCTTTGCGGTCTCCTTTCTTGCCATGACGTAGACCCGTACTGCACCTGCTGAGTTACTTCCCTGTCATTTTCAATAACTGTCATCTTCTGGTCTTTTTCTTCTTCTTCTTTTTTTTCTTTTCTTTTTCTTTCTTTTCTTCTTCTTTCTGTGTATTATATTCCGCCCCCCCCCTCCTCCCCCCCCCCATTCCGACAAAGACACGTTTGTCTAAACGTCGGATTGTATTCAAGGAATGAGTGAACAACTGCTGGTGAGGTTGACAAAATAGAACAGCTCTAGAGAAATGTACTCACCTACACGACGACACACAAGGAACAATTAAACACAAACGCTTTCGACAGAGAGGTTGTGTTGTTTTGCTGATATCTGTCACCGGTCTTCTTTTGGAGAGTACGTTTACTTCATTCTTTTTTTCTTTTGTTCGTTTGTTTGTTGCGTGCAGTAATAATGTACATTTCTAAAGCGCCTGTGATCAGTAAACTGAATCAGACATCTGAACCAAAGACTTTGTCTGGTGGTCAGCGGCTTTGCATACCCCCCCCCCCCCCCCCCCCCCATTCTCTCTGTACGTGTGGTTATGTTATGCAAATAGCTTCTTTCTCTTCTTCTTCCTCTTTTTTTTTTTTTTTTTTTTTTTAAACTTTTGGCGAATCGCCAGAATACACCCTTTACCAATATGGTCTCTCTCACTATAACATTTAGCAATAGTTACTGCCGTAGGAGTAGGGTTCTGGTACATGCTGAAGATGGTCATTGAGCGTACGGCTATAGTATACCCTTCTAGGACAGTACATTGAGTGGTCTCTGAAACCGTACACGGTTCAGTATGTGTTGAGTGTGGAAGGAAGCATATGAATGCGGGCGGAGGAGGGGGGCAAAAGAGACTCCAGGCAAGGGGGGGGGGGGGGGGGGGAGAGAGAGAGAGAGAGAGAGAGAGAGAGAGAGAGAGTAGAGAGAGAGAGAGAGAGAATGAAGAGAGACCCAAAGGGAGAGAGGTTTTAAGAGAGTATTGGTAATTACTAATTGTTATGTGCATTCGAATGGGCGATTGTGCGCGTATGTGCGTTTCTTTGAGTGTGGGTGTGTGGTTGTGTATGTATAGGTTATGTATAAATTTTTATTGTTTCGCTACGTCATTCTGTTCTGACAGAATACTATATTTAAGGTTCTGTTTGTTGAAATGTGCGTAAATGTGGTTTTTGTCAAATCGTTTGTACAGCGCAGTGAGTTTAACTTGTGTTAGAGAATGGCGCCATGCAGAGCAGCATCAGTGAGTAGAGTGACAAAGGTCATGTTACAACACTTTATTCAGCGTCTTTCTCATCGCTTCCATCACACACACTCTCTCTTTCTCACTCGCACACACACACACACATGAAACAGAAGTAACGTTTTTGCCTGGACACTGAGCTCCTCAGGGCGCAGCCATGTTGGTTCGCCATTCACGACTGAAGAGCAGAAAAATGCTAGATCATGATCAATGTAATATATATATGCCACAAATGTTAGCATTGTTCTTGTTCATGACGTCAAAGACGCAGCCAGATACAAACAGACGGTGTTTTGGCGACTTTCAAACGTCGATTTCTTGCGAACCAGACCATAAATAGCCTAAGTCACAAAATGGCAGTACTCGTGGTTGTAGTTTCACGATTTTCAAACGTTGATTTTTAACAAATAGTACGAGAAATCGAGTGATATGTATAGTATCATCAGTTTCTATCAACAGGGCCTGTGATGCTTCTTAGTTCCCATTCAGTCATCGTATAAATGGGAGAGAAGTGGTAAGACTTTCTCTCTCTCTCTCTGTCTCTCTCTCTCTGTCTGTCTCTCTCTCTCTGTCTCTCTCTCTCACACACACGCACGCACGCACAGACACACACACCACCTTACTCTCAAAGTTTATTATTATAATTTTCCAAAACACTGTTACTGCATTTCATACATGCAATATTGTTGCACTGAAGGTCCGTCAGCTGAAATGCCGGTGAGGTGGAAGGGGGCGGGGAGGGGGGGGGGGGGGGGGGGGGGGGGGGGCGATCAGAATTTTCAACAGTTTGATTGCAAAAGGAAACAAAAATGCCTTCAAAGTAGACCAAGGACACGTTGTATGTCAATAACACACAAACACACACCACACACACACACACACACACACACACACACACACACACACACACACACACACAAAAGCACGTGCTCGCGAACACACAACATACGGATGAGATCATGAAGATGAAAGGACTTCTGAAATAGTATGGTTATTCACAAGATCGCGAAATGTTTCTTTTCCAATCGATGCTTGGTTCAGCATTTGTTATTCTCATTACAACACAAATCCGTTGCAAGGAGCTGTACTGGTCAGGGCTATTAGTTTATTTCCTTCGTTTCGGTTTGTTTCTTTTGTTTCCGGACAAGAACTTTATCAAACAATTTTTTCACCGAGTGGTTGACTTCAGTACAGAGTATACTTTGATGTCAGGAGGTTTTCGATACCGTGTTTGTTTAGACTCATTTCAGGTCCAGTTATGCATCAGCGGGGACACCTCAGGGTGGCAGACAGAGAGGAGGGTGTGTGGCTGCGTTGAGTGCACAGGGTGCCTCTTGGATCATTCTTTAACACTGCAAACTCAAGACATGAACGAACCACTGCAGAAAACAGTTTCAGCTAGCTTCGATTTTGCCCTTTTATACCCCTCAAATTCTCTATTTTCTTTGTCTTCTTCTCTGGTTCTTTCTTTCTTTCCTTTTTTTCTTCTTTTTTTCTTTTCCTTCTTGTTATTTTTCATAGCCTTCTTTCCTCAAAAATGTGACCAAAATAGCTTTTGGCAAGTGGCGGAGGGATCTGCCAGCTGGCTTTAGACAACGCGCGCTGAAGTCTGTGCAACAATGAGGCGCAAAGCTACGAGAAATCTGCAAAGTCCTCTGGATTTTCGAGAACACTGACGTCAGTCGCATCCATAAGAGGAGAGTACTTTTTTTCCCTTCTTCTTCTCCTGGGCCCTCCTGTAACCACTACATTATAAAATACAACAATCGCAATATTTTGAAGCTCCTCCTCTTCACATGAAAGAAATGTCACCGTTAGAAAGGGGCATGGGGTGGGGAGAGAGAGAGAGTGCGTGTCTGTGTGTAGGGAAGGGGTGGGTGGATGGGTCCTTGTGATCACAGTTCATCAAGGTCCGAGTTGATGTCGCTGTGTTCACCGCATTCACTCAGGTCGGTCAGCCCCGCCTCACCATCTTCGTCCTCGACGCCGAAGTCGGCCAGGAGGATGAATGACCTGTCCCCCGCCTCCGCCTCCCCCTCCCCCGCGCTGTCGTCCGTGGAGCTGGTCCCGACCGACTGCAGCAGACTGGGGTGGTAGTGCAGGGTTTCTATCATGGTCATGCCCACCATGCGCTCGAACAGACCCCCCTCCTCCTGAGAGCCCCCTGTGTCCGTAAGGGACGGGTAGGACCCGCCGATGCTCTCCCTCCTCACACGCGGACGCTCGTTTGTCTTTTCTGCCTCCTCCAGCAGGTGCCTGTGCGTGTTCCCCTCCACGTGCAAGAGTTTTTGCGTATTTTCCACACCCGGTAGCGAGGGATTGTGCGCCGTGTTCTCCACGCGTAAATGGTCCAGCGCGTTCTCCAGCTGCAGAATGTCCTGCATTATTTCCACAGTCGGCGGCTGCTGCCCGTTGTTCAGCATCGGATTGCGGGAAGGCGAGGATAAGTCTTCAGGCCCGACACCTGCGGGTCGGCAGGCCGTGGAGTCCCTGACGTTTCTCAACCTAATGGTGGCTGGGTGGTCCGTTTTAACAGCTGCACCCAGATCTGCCCCACTCCTGTTCACAGCTCGTCTTGCCGCATCTCCTGAGCGTAAGCACTGACGCTCGGGTCTCTCTCTTGACGAGAAATCCTCGAACGCTCCTTCGGAGGAAGGGATCAGTGATCGTGCGTTTCTTAATTGCCAACGTTTTTTCATTGGTACACATACTTGCTGACTGCCCACTGACAGTGGTTCAGTGGTCAACGTCTCGCGCATGTTTCTTCTAGGGACTAGCGGAGGGCAACACCTATCCAAAGACTCAGTTGCGGCGTCGACAGAGATGGACATGTACAAAGGAGGTGGACCATTCCGTCTGCGAAGGTCTGGTGCTAAAAACATCGCTTGGTCAACGTAATCACTCATTATGTCACCGCTTATCGCCGTCGGCGGCAGCATGGGCTTGGCTGGGTCGTAGCTACTGCGTTCAGACTTGATGATGTTGCAGTTTTGAGGTGGAGAAGGGCTGCTAGACTCCAAAGTGCCCGAAGGCGAAGCGATGGAGTTGTTCGCCCTGTCGAGGGTCTCGCCCGACCCAAAACGTCTCGCTGCCTGCTGAATTTTATCTCTGAAGGAGAGTTGCCGGGCAACGCTGGGGCTGTTCTCTCTGGGCGCGGCAGCCTGCCCCTCGGAACTGGTGGCAATAACGCGGTGCTCCCTTAGCATCGTGTCATCTTTCGGTCTAACAGAATCGGATAGCTTAGTACGTGAACCATCCTTACACTCGTCTCTCGCCGATTTTAGAGACCGACTGTCTATGGGGGTGAGACTGAACGAACCATCCACAGGATGCCCGTGCAAGGCAGACCAGTGACCTCGATCAGAATACGATTGAAATTCGGAGTCTCCGACGAGACTGGAAGTCGACTCGACACTCGTCATAGCCCCACCGAGCTCCACTGATAGACATGTATCGGCTCTTTCGTCGCCTTTGCAGTTGTGCCTAGCTTCTCCGCATGGGCCCGCCGAAGTCGGCTTCTTGTTCACGTCTTTTTCAGACACCGATGTTTGCGCCCGTGAGGTGGACCTCGTGGTGCTCCCTCCCGGGGACTCCTGGCAGGCTGCATCAAGGTCCTTTTTACTTTCTTCCCTTTGCGGAGAAACAGTCATCTCATTGCCTTCCTTCGCACACTGCGTTTTGCTCTTGTCGGAGCTGGGGCTGTCTTTTCTCCCACATGGGGTGGGCAAATGCTTTGTCAAGCTCTTTCGTCTCAGAGTCTTTTGCTTCTGAGACGGGCTGTTGCATGGAGACGATGTCCTCGAAAAGCTGCCGTCTTTGCGGCTTTCTTTTGGATCGCCCTTCTTGTCCGTGGAAGGTGACTTGGGACTGGCCGCTGCCGACACTGGACTCTTCTTGTCCCCAGAAGAGTCATTTGCTTTGGACTTTTCTGTCGACTCCTTTGGTGTGACTACCTTCCCATCGCATACAAAATCTTCCCGCACATTCCTTTTCTTCGGAGATTCAAACGCAGCGATCAGCGTGTCCAGCTTTTCACTGTGTTTTCCAGCTGATGGACTTGAGCTACCGCTCGTTGCCTGTCCACTTTGGGGAGTAGTGGGACACGAGACAACCTTTCTAATGAAAGGTTTGGGCGAGCAGAGTGCGGTAACGTGATCGGAAGTGTCAGCTGACGCTTGCGTGTGATCAAGATTCTGCCTGCGATACTGCGAAGCTGAATATCGACGACGGAGCCTCCCCAGGTTTTCATCCTCGTTTTCCTCTTCCGGAGCTTTCTGAGCTGCATCCAATGAGGTGTCCTGGTGAACAGGATTCTGGTCACAAGGAGACATGCTCGAGGAGCCACCTTGAGAAGCAGATTCTGTACCAGCCGTTTCAGCATAATCTGATGGGGTCTGGTCCCCCTCATCCCTGCGCCTCAACGGGAACGAAGCTGTCTGCGCAACGGTGTTAAGGCCTCCCCTCCTTCTCCTTTTTAGTTTCTTGTTTTCGGGAACCTTGGTATTAGCTCCACACAATGAAGAATCACACTCAGTAAGAGAGTAGTCCATATCATTCTCTTTCAACGTACATTGTGGTTTGCAATTTTGAGCCCCCTTTTTTAAAGAAACGCACCTGTCAAGTGCAGACTTAGACTTCTTTGGACAAGCGCCAACGCCGTCTGAAGCAGAAATGTTCTCATCAACTTTCAGGGCTGTTCCCTCAAGACTACTCGATTTTTGCCCTTCTTGATCACTGTTATGTTCTTGTTTCTCAAGTTCTAATTCAAATGTAGACTTCTTTAAGATTGAAATGGGGGATGTTTTCCCCTTTTCTGTATTTACGTGCAGATCTGAGGGCGCTCTTTCGCCGTGATCCATGCCATCCAAGCTTTGTTTCTTGTCTTCAGCGGGCGTAAGCTGCTCTGTGATTGAGGAGCCCAAGCTCCCTTCATGTTCACCATCACCCTGCAAGACCCGTTTACTCGAACAAACAGCGTCTGTTGACGGTACATCAGACTTGACACCATTTTCTTCTTCTGCTCGGGCTAGCTCAGTGTCAGCCGAATGAATGGAGGAAGGGTAATTTTTCTCAGGGTCAAGGCCAAAGTCTTCTGGCTCAGGCGGCGTGGGCTCCAGTTTGCCCACCTCTTTGGCTAAGTCAGAGTGTTCCATGACAGTGTTGATGGAATGACCGTGGTCAGCACGAGCTGTAGCCTCCGTACTGGGCTTGTCCTCGGGGACAGCCGGCCTCGCCGGACTCTCCACGATGTAGTCCGCTTTGTCGTTGACCTCCCGCCGCATCGCCAGCAGGATGGACAGCTGGGTGTCGTCAATCTTTCGGCACGTGACGGGTTTGGGCATGTTCTGCTGCTGCTCTTTCGGAAGACTGTTGTCGAAGGTGCCTTTAACTCGTGTGGCCGGGATGAAATGCGCACCGTCCACATCACTGCCGTCATCGGCGTCATCGACTTCTCTGTCCAACGAATCATGGTCGTCTTCCGTATTGGGGAAGAATTCCCGACACATAGAAACGGCTTCCAGCATAGTGGGATCTTTGTGGTACTGCTGCCCCTCGAGCAAGCTGTCCACGCCGGAAAAGGTCTGCCCAGCCGATGAAGCGTCTTTCTCCGATTCTGCCAGCTTTTCTCCCGATGCAGTGGCGCTTCTGCAAACAGCCAGTGTGTTTCCGCTCTGTCCCGGAACTTCGAGTGCTTGTTGCCGTGACTGACTGTTGGCACACTGATCGTCCGAATCATCCGCGGGGCCGGGAGATATGAACGAGTCCGTGCCCCTTAAAATGCTGACTGTGGAAATGGCGGGACAGCCTTCATTAGACACGAAAACATCCCCTCTGCCGCTAGCTACCAGAGTGTTGTGTGCATTAAGTTCAACAGGCATGCATTTTTCTTTCGCGTCTTTTCCTTCAGCGCCGCCGTCTCCCGGTTGGGTGTCGCCCTCACTCATCATCTCCGCCTTGTACCTGTGCTTCGGTTTGGCCGGCTTGGGGCTATGGCCTCGGCCCCCGCTGCTGGACGACATAGAGCTGGTGTCAGTGTAACTCGTGTACTGGCTCGACGTGTAGGACTCCGAGGCCAGGCTCTTAAACGAATCTGACACAGCCAATGTGGTGGGCTGCGGGGGCCTCGCGCCCACGGCCGCTGGCTTACAGTCAATTGGTCCCTCCTGCGGTTCCAGCGAACTCGGCGCGAAGGACTCAGGGCTGGACGGCCGTCCAACGGCCGAGTCCGTGGAAGGGCAGATGTCTGCGGGCGCCAGCGTAGAGGACGGGTCCGCAGCGCAGCTGCCGGAATCTGAGCAATTAGTCCACGTTTGCTGGGGTTCTCCTTCGTTCCTCGTCTCCTCCTTCTCCGCTGCATGTTCGAGATCCTTGGGCACGGCCGTCACCGTCAGCTCATCGCCACCGCCTCCTTGGGCGACGCCGAACACGCCGTCGACGTCCTGGACCAGCTCGCCACCAGCACGGTTGAAGGTGTCGAAGGCAAAGGGATCCTCCTCCGCCGACTGCCGAGTTCTGGAAGCGGGCGACAACCGTCGCCGCTTGTGCTCAGACGCCTCAGCAGGGCCGTGGAGAGGCGGCAGTACCTGGACAGCCGCCTCGTCCGCTTCTTTAAGCCTGGCGGGCGCAGACTGGGCACAACGAGCCCCAGGCGACGGCAAGCGCTGGGCACGCGCCGGGGAGCAGAGGATGCTGGCCGAGGACAGGCCAGAAGGGCTCCAGATGCTGGACATGGGGGAAGACACCAACATGTCGTTGAGGATCATGCTGGAGGCTGTGGAGGAGAAGCCCTGGCCATGCAGCTGGAGCTGGGATCGTGTCTGCTGCAGCTCCAGTTCTTTCTGCTTCAGCTGCTCCTCCAGCGTGTTGCACTGCAGACAGACGGGCAGAGCTGCGTCAGTGAATGTCAGCCTTACCAAATGCAGACATGCTAGCTGCATCAGCGAATGTCAACCGTATTAAATCCAGACAGGCAAAGCTGCGTCAACAAATATCAACCGCATCAAATCCAGACAGGCAAAGCTGCGTCAGCGAATGTCAACCTCACCAACTCCAGACAGGCAAAGCTGCGTCAGCGAATGGCAGAGCTGCGTCAGCGAATGTCAACCTTGTCAAATCCAGACAGGCAGAGCTTCGTCAGTGGATGTCAGCCTTACCAAATCCAGACAGGCAGAGCTGCGTCAGCGAATGTCAGCATAATCAGTCTGACAACGAGTACGATAATTACCTACGTCGTCATCAGATTGCGAAGAACTCTGATCGGTATTTCATACGCATTTTATTTTTCTTCTTTTCCATTTGCACAATCGCGCACGCGTGCGTGTGTGTGTGTGTGTGTGTGTGTGTGTGTGTGTGTGTGTGTGTGTGTGTGTGTGTGTGTGTGTGTGTGTGTGTGTGTGTGTGTGTGTGTGTGTGTGTGCCTGCCTGTCTACCGAGACGGTTTTATACAATGTAGAGTAACTGGAACAGTAACTTCCAGCCAACAGTTAACGCCTCTTTGGAGCCAGCATTTTATACCTATTTAACTAGGTAGTCCAAAGTGATCTTGAAAATCAATAGTTGACTATCAGACTTTATATATTTGCATATATCTTTTCTATCTGATTTCAGTGATACCAATTTTATGTTGATCACTCTAGTAGTTCCGAAGTTATGATTTTTTAAATATTTAATTTGTTGCCCCCAATTTGCCAACCAGCATTTTATACCTATTTAACTAGGTAGTCCAAAGTGATTTTGAAAATCAATAGTTGACTATCAGACTTTATATATTAGCATAGATCTTTTTTTATCTGATTTCAGTGATACCAATGTTATGTTGATCACTTGAGTAGTTCCGAAGTTATGATTTTTTATATATTTAATTTGTTGCCCCAGTTTGCCCACAAAATGCAAATTAGAGAAATCCTGAGATTTAAGGTCCCACCTGGAAGCTATTTTGCATATAACCTGTCTAATAGTTAGGAATCTCATTCTCCACAGTACAAATAATAGGCCCAATTTTTGTAGACCTTCATTTTGATTATTCTTCCAGATATTTCACATCAAACTTACTAAATTCATAAAAAATGCCATCCGTCAATCTTAATAATGGTTAAAAAAATCATAACTCCTCTTCTACTTGTCGTATCACCTTACCTTTTGTACCAAAATAACCACAGTTAAGAACTCTACATGATGCCATACTTTTATGATTGATCACAGAGAAAATTTAAAAGTCCATTTTTTTCAGGGTGACCTTGCATCACCTTACATGCCCCGTTTCAAGGGCATATATGCGGAAGCGATGTCCCCCAAATCCTCTGTCTCCAGCCTCCTGGAATTGTTGTTAACTGGATTGACTTCAAACCCCCATTTCAAAACAAAGTGCACAGCAGTCTCGGCTATGTCTTCTTTTTGCAACCATTTACCTAATATATACGAAACGAATAAACCCAAAATTTGCAACAGAAAGTGAGTGTAATCATATATATGTGTCCTTCAGTATGCGTATGCTCCTTTCAGACATTTGATCTACATCTAATTTCTGAGTAACCGTGCACGCTTCCTGAGTGCTGATGTCAGTAAAACAATTGAGCCACTCATCCATTTACAGACTGAATCAGTCACTTTTGTTGCAAATGTTGGCTTCATTTGCTAGATCTGTTTGAATGATTCTGATGATATTTGTGGCCCAAAATGGCACTTGAAATGTCCCAGGATTTTCCGACTGTCTCCTTGGATATTACCAATAAAGCCTCTCCTAGACTGCCATTAGTAGAAAAGTTTGCTAAAATTGCTGTTTATAAATAAATTTGTCGATCATCCCATCGACACCCAAACCAGCTCTCACCCGTGTTTGCGATCGTTCACAGACCGCTTCATTTTTCATTTTTACTGGCAGAAGCATTCGTTTGACAGCTTAATCTGGCTTTTAAGAAAAAGATTAATAATTTTACTCATCAACAAGATCGTTTACACGCAACGGAGAATCCACCAACTTGGCACGCACGATCGCTTGTGTGGTCGCCTCAGCGGCCATGGCTGACCGTGCGGCTGTGGTAATAAAATCCCTTTGTTATCACATTTCGGCGGCTGGGTGTTGGACGTATGAATAATTTTGAACTCTTATTTTAGTATAACTTTGAAGAAGAAAGATTGATCTTTCTGCTGATATTTTTTATGATAGTGTCTGTGGTCTAAAAATAGTACAAAATCCGTTAAACACATTTCAAACATCTTTATTCAGGACTTCTGCTTGTCGAAGGCAGCCATCATAGAAATGGAAAGAAAGCACTTTTGATTGATATAGATTGATATAGATTTCATCATGGCTGGACTAGCATACGTCCAATACTCCACGTCTGAAAACTGCTTACAGCGAGCGGTGTTTGCAGCCTATGAGCATCGCTGACAGAAGGCAGCGCTTCGGGGTACCGAGATCGGGGTGAATTTTCACATTCTTTTTCAAAGCGTAATAAACATAACAGCACAATTAGGAGGACGAGACATGAAGCTTTTCTCAACAGTAATTTTGATTGATATTGGATCCAAAACCCCCACAAAATCCGTCAATGAAAATCGCTAAAACTAGACCAACTTAGTTAAGCGGAACGCAGCCGAGAACACTTTGGACTACCTAATTTAACACCTTCAAACCGTATGCTTACATGCTGTGCCAGTTGTTTGACTGTTGTCTCGGACAGCTGCAACAAAAACAGATGAACATGTCAGGAATAGGCATCATTCAAAACTGGTCTTAGAACCCACCTCTAATTCAGACAATACTTTTACCAACAGTAGCGAGAGACAGACCAGAGAGACAGAATATCATTATGTGCTTAACCTACTCCACGACAATGCAAAATCTGTACTTTGTCTTGATCGGTAAGAACATACAGAGAAATGCCATTCCAACTTCAACTGTTTGGTGCCGCTGGGACCTTCAAATAATGTCAGGGAAGACGCATAGATGGGTAAAGCTAAGCAGGTACCACTATTCTGCTTAGTGCATCACACTTACAGTATGCCGAAGGCAGCCATTTTGAAGTTTTTTGCCTGGCTCGGTCTGGCTCAGGCTGATCATTAGAAAGACTCACTTTAATTTTCTGATGCGAGTTGATAAAATCAACACGACACGAGCATGAACGAAACAAAAGGGGAAAACATAAAAGAGACAAATAATCACAGAAGGGAGGAACTTACGTGACTTTTGATTTCCTTTAATTCCACCAGAATCTGTCTCATTTCTGTAAGTTCTTGGTTTGCTGGAGAGAAAAAAAGTTGATTCATTTACCTTATACGAATGTATCACTGATGCGATCGCGTGCGTGGTGCTTGTTTTTATTGTCATTTGGAAACGTATTCATCATTAATGGCCTGCATATCGCGAACATTAAAGGGTAGGATGGGGAAAGGGGAGCTGTGCAGTAAACCGGCACTGCTAACTTCTAATGAAGTTGTGGTCATGAACCTTAGCGGTCAAGCAAAGTCCCAGAAACGTTGCCAGTTTCTCCACAACGCCTAGAATTCCCGTGTATTTTCACATGCATAAATATCACATACGCACGTTAAAGATCATGTAGTTCATGTTTTGTCTTTTCTGCGGATTATGTCAACACCAAAAATAACGCAGCATTCACTAAAAGTGTCAGATTCTTCAAAATGTTGAAGTTGGACACCACAGGGAAGGAGAAGAACAACGCCACCATCGCAAAATTGTGGCCCCTGTGACCAGGATGTAAGGTCAAGTATAAACGAGCAAAACGTCTGTGGTTGTCAAAACCCAACCTCGCCGTCCGACTTACGTGAGCAAGTTCACGGTTTGTGAAGCCAGCGAGAGCCGAAGAAGTCGACTAAGATCTTTATGCTACCCCATTCCGAAACAGACTGACTGGAGAACCTCAATCGGAAACGGAATGATTTGCAGTAATCTTGTCTTTGCTGTGCACGGGGGTAACATAGTTCAACCTTTACACTATCCAGCAGAGCGACAACAGACGAGACAATAGCGGGTTCCGCGCCTAGCTCTGAGCCCCATCTCCCACAGTTACAGTGTCACAAGCTTTCGACCTGACTACCATGTAATACTGCCTTGAATGATGGAACGCACGATGCTCTTAGTCTAACCAGCATTCAAATTATTGCAATTTGCCTCATTTTATTGCAGCTGAACGTCTTGAACGATTCATTCGGGCTTTTCGCGCGGAATGTCATTTGTGACGTTATCAATTTTATGACATTCCGATTGGGCTGAAGATTTGCTCCGGTGATCAGCTGCCACGAACCTCGGCCAACTTCTAGGGAGGAGTCCCGCGCTGCCAATCACCAGAGCAGCTTCAGTCAGTCAGAACACCACAAACGATATTCCGCGAGAAAAGCCGGAAGACTGGCCGCCAGATTTGGCTCACAGAATACAGAACACAGAATCTTTATTGTCCGTGTGTGTGGACACAGACATTTGCCTATTGACTGAATAAAATTACAATATAATACGTAAATATACACAATAATTACAGTAAAACAAAGTTTCGCTCGGTCTGTCATACATACCTGCAGTTCACTCAACACTATCAAATAAACACATGCACTCGCGTTAAAAAAAACTAAAAACTAAAATCACAGGTAGCATGTAAGCCATTATAAAAAATCAAAAAAATCCTGCCCCGCATAATAAGTCACAGCAAGTGTAAACTGAACTAAATTTACTCCACTGTACACCAGATGTAAAAGAGGTAATAAAACAAAACTAGGGTAAACTAGTCCATGGTGCACAGATAAATTATAACTTCAATTAAATTATTTCATTAAGAAAGGTCATGGACGACATGATCTTTAAGCTAAAGCATAGCATAATGGGAAGGTAACTATGGGAGGCGGAACTTAGAATGAGAGCTCAGCGTTGAGCTCGCCACGAGTTAGGTAGCCATCGTTGTACTGTTTACTGACCTTTGCTAGAGAGCAGTTTAGAAAAGCCCTCTTGTTTCATGACCTCAGCGAAGATGGATTTTGCGGAGCGGCGGGCGGCGCCAGTACTTGCCCCAGACCCAGACCCAGACCCAGAATCGGACCCAAGGAGGTGGCTGGAGTCGGAACTGTCAGGGCAACTGCGGACGCCGACACCCTGGCCGGACGTCAACTTCGTCTGCTGCATTCTGAAACACAGCTCTTATCTCACCGCAAGTCGGCGTTTCGTCTCAAGTCTTTCCACTTTATAAATTCGAGATTACTCTCAAGTAATACAAATTCAAGATTACTTTAACATCTCCTCCTTAACTGAATCCTTATTTTTAAAGAACAAAAAACAAAACGAAGTTTCGTCAAACTTGTCACTCGTAAAGAACAATGAATGTGTTATTGCCCTGTTATGAGCAAACCTTTTCCTCACCCATGACGAGTACCTATATACCACTTCAGACCAACAGAATGAAACTGGAACGTGCTGATTTGAGAAATACATCACTTTTTCGTGAAACTGACAACTGTTCAAAACCAAAATAATTGTTCGGCAAAATTCAGCACAAAGAAACAACAACAACAAAACATAATTACCAACTACACTGAAAAGTGAAAGTAGTACGAGTGCCAGTTATGTGCTACACTTTAATAATTATGATCAAATTATTCTTGCAGATATTAACACAGTCTAACATCCTGAAGCAAGGTTGATCACCAAAAATAATCGAGACGCGAGAGAGACAGATACTTGTTTAGTTTCGGTTATTTACCAACATTTCAGTGAGAGAAATAAGCGACAGGAGGAAGAGAAGATCAGTTGAGGACGGCATCTAAGTGTTCGGGAAAACCCAAATACCCTCTATCCTGTCTCCTTGAACTATTCCCAGATGTTGCCTTTAAAACCATTCCAATGTTCCAAAATGTGCAACGCTGCGGTGCATTTTAGCTTTCATAAGCCCTATTCAAAAAGAAAGGTGTGCAAATCTGTCAGAAAGAAAATCTATTCAACATGAAAACAAAATTACCTCTGCCGGGCTTGTGTTTCCAAGATTCTTTTTGCTTCCGGATATTCCATCAAAGCCTGAAACAGCAGCATTCTCTTCAGATTCACAACATGCCCCGATCTTTTCTGCTCTGGCGATCGTTTTGCATAAATTTAACAACCGCGAAGACAAAGCACACACACACACACACACACACACACACACACACACACACACACCAAAAAAACCACAGCAACATAAAATGGCAATTTCAAAGTGGATTTTCAGCAGCAGTGGCCATTAAAGGCAAGCCAAGATGTTCCGCATGCAATTTGCATCATTTGAGAGGGGTGGGGAGTGCAGAAACAGAAAGATAAAGACAGTGACAGACAGGCAGCGAAACAGACAAAAACAGAGACAGATATAAATATTCAGACATGAACTTGTCAACGTCAAGCAGCATTAACCATCAGCATATCCGAGTGACCGGGGATGGGGAGAGATGCAGTTTACGAAGAGATGTTTGTTCATAGCCGAGTATACGTTTCTGTAATAAACCAGCTAACCCTCCCCTACCATGTCATTTACACGTCTCCCTACAGACAGTTCTGAACAGCATAAATGGGGCAAGTCGTACTTCTGTAGTCTTCATTCTTTTTATCAGGAAAAAATGACATTCCGATCATGACACCATCAAGTCCTGCTTGGGAAACAGAACACCTCAGAGAAACATGCATCCATGAGGTCCCTCCTGAAGAGTCACAGCAGTTCAGGGAAATCTATCATCATAAGCTCCTTCATGAAAAGTCACAACAGTTCAGGGAAACCTACCAAGAGGATCGAGCTCCTTCATGAAAAGTCACAACAGTTCAGGGAAACCTACCATCATGAGCTCCTTCATGAAAATTCACAACAGTTCAGGGAAATCTATCGTCATGAGCTCATTTATGAAAAGCCAGGACGTTTCGGAAAAACCTACAGTCATGAGGTCCCTCCTGGAGTCACAATAGCTCAGAGAAACTAAACGCTATGAGGTCCCTCCTGGACAGCCACAACAGCTTTGAGAAACGGTCGGTCATGATATCCCTGCTGGAGAGTCACCTCAGCTCACAGAAATTTACCTTAGAATAGACGAAGCATTAAAACAAAAATTGCATCTGTGAAGTCCCTTCTGAACAGACATAACCGTTCTGTGAAACCTACCGTCAGGAGTCCTTCCCGAAGAGTTACATTTTTTTACAACAATTTTGGAAACTACCGTCCTGAGGTTCCTCCTGAAGAGTCACAACAGCTCAGAGGAACTGACCAGCATGAAGTCTCTCCCGAAAAGATAGAGAAGCTCAGAGGGACTTACCGCCATGAAATTCTCGGGAAGAGATAGAGTAGCTCAGAGGAACTTACCGCCATGAGGTCCCTCCTGGAGAGACAAAGCAGCTCAGAGAAGCCAATGGAGCGCACGTCCGCGGTACGCCTGCAAGGACACAGTCAAATAATCACATGACTCAGCATTTTAGTAACAGTTTTTTCACCGAACTGTCTGACCGTTAAGCTAACGTGCTTGATCTGCGATCACTGTCAAAAACATCGAAGTAAATAAAACTTGTCGAAAGCTTTCACAATTGCTGTGAAGAGTTGATTTTGTTGTTGTTTTTGTTGTTTGTTTGTGTGTGTGTGTGTGTGTGTGTGTGTGTGTGTGTGTGTGTGTGTGTGTGTGTGTGTGTGTGTGTGTCGCCGGCGCGCGCGCGCGTGCGTGCGTGCGTGTGTGGTCATCGTAGGCCAAAATGCCGACAGTCCAACCATGAGTTTAAAAAACAAAAAACTCTCCCCTTCCGTCATCCCGACTACAAAACCAGCCAAACCATCCAGCACTGCTACGAAAGATGTATATGTGAAGAGCGCAAAGAAACACACTAACAAGGTGATAGTCAGAAAGGTGTGTATGTGAAGAGTTCAGAGAAACACACCAACAAAGTGATATACTCAAAGTCACTGTGGTGACCCCCTTACTTGTTCTGGCCCTCGTCCAGTTTGAGGAGGGATATTTCCCCGAAGTAGTTGCCTGGCATCATGATGGCCACCTGCTTCTTCTGACCGCTTTTTTTCTCCGGAAACAAAATCTGACACACACACACACACACACACACACACACACACACACACACACACACACACACACACACACACGTACACATATACACATGCGCGCGCGCACGCACACATACACGACGAAAAAGGCCAATGAGGCTATCGGCTATACTGGCATCTGGCAATGATGGTTATGTATAAGCAGGAATTTAGCTTGCATCATTCTAGACAATAGTCTAATTCCAAAGCTCTGGTACCAACAAATCTGTCACATGCGCCAGTGCGAAGGTGTACAATAACAAACCATAGACATGCAAATGTTACGGTCTGCACTATTAGCGTCTGTTGTACATGAGGAATGCATAATATGAAATAATCCTTTGCTATGCCTTTGGCTCATGTGTTAAATGAGTACAACTTACACATATTATTTCTCTATTGTACTCATTTACCACATGAGCCAAAGGCATAACAAACGATTAGTATTGTTTACATGCTTAAGGTGTCTTTAATTACTCAGTGAGCTCAAATTCAAAGCAAAAGGTTGTTTCTTAGCCGAAGTACTGATAGAACAACAGATGAAAAGGTTTGCAAATTTTAGTTTTCAGGCTATCTTGCATCTTCGGTTCGGTTCGATATTATTCCAGTAAGAAAATCTGCTAGATCATTCACAATCCCATTATTTAGATTGAATTACATGTGGGATCTGTCTGAAGGCAAATGCTGTATTAGAAACTGAGGAAGCCCCGGACCTCAAACAAATGCTTGTTGAAACACATGACTTTAGATTCACATTCCACGTACACAGACTGACAATCAAAGGAAAAAAAAGCATTGTTCCTTGCTATAAAAGGGTCTTGTGAAGTGTACACCTGTAGGAGTTTCAATTACCTCAACCTTTCCGTGGTCGATAATGTACATCTCCCGACCTGTAACAAACACACACGCGCCGTTTCAAATGTGTTCGCACACACACACAGACACACACACACACACACACACACACACACACACACACACACACACACACACACTTACACGCACGCACGCACACGCGCGCGCGCACGCACACACACACACACACACACACACACCACACACACACACACACGCACGCACGCACGCGCGCGCGCGCGCGCGCGCGCACACACGAGAAAGTGTACAAGTGGAAGGTTCGTGTAGATCGCATAAATAATCACAACGTTTACACTGAACTACCCGACAAATGGCAATAAGTCTCGCGCTCTTTATAACACCATGTCGAATTTCGATTCCAAATCTCGCAATCGTATGAAACAAGACTACTAAGAATGCTTTCCCAGACTGTCTTCAGTGACAAATTACCCGCACCTTATTTAATTCCCAAATCCTTTGACGTGCCCACTCGAAAGAAGAATGAACAGCGCGGAAGGAAACATGACAAGACCTAACAGGGAAGAACCATGTCCTGAGGTGAATTTCCTACCGATTTCCCCGATCCTGCAGATGTATTCTCCAGGGGAGTAGATGGAGGGCCGCAGCTTCAGCACCAGCTCCCTCAGCAGGCCTTCCTCGCACTGCTCGAAGATCCGGACCTGCACCACAAACACCGCCATACGCTGAGTAATGAGGGCTTTGGAGTCTCGGTCAAGAGGTTTCGGATTCGATACTCCGTTCGAATTGTAGACAACCCCCCCCCCCCCTCGCCACCCCCCCCCCCCCCCCCCCACAACAACACCCGACCTCCTCCTCCCCATGCTCTATAGTCTCAGGGCGAAGGACTCAGTATCTCGTCCTTTAGGTGTGCTCACGTCTAAGAAAGCATGGCGACGGAAAAACACCATCCTTGAAAAACACTGCATAAATTCGGCTGGCGTCAGGGATTGATCTCATTATGGCAGGTAGCGTGACTCTCCTGAAACCAGTTCTTCTAAAGAAAGGGACCAGAATTCCACACGGAGAACAACTTCTACGTGGCACAATAACTTTACACGAACATCAGACTGCACGTGCAACCGTTTGACGTGACTTAGAGCTGATCATATTGGCTGATCTCTTGTGTAACGGCCATTTACTATTATAGTTTCAAATTCTTACAAGTAGTCACATAAAGATTAAGGCAAATTAATGATAAGGTGGCGCATTGCGAATCTTTGCTTTGTTTATACTACAATGCATCCACAGCCTCGATCACCTTCCCTTTTCAGCGGTCTGTGCCTGATCTGATCACCTACCTTCTTCAGGGTCTCCAGATGGACGTGGATGGCCACTTCCGTCCTCAGACGATTGGGCAGCAGCTGCAGCATGCTGTGCTCGTTGATCGCCTTCGTTCTGTTTTAACACGGTAGCACCTGGGGTTAGTATTGTTAGGCCACAAACACTCACTGGCAATAGGGGCACCCTTTTTAACACGATGGTGAATTTCTGTAGACATCTGCACGAATACGGCTTGTCTGAGTGTCACTGTATGACTGATATGCCACGATGCATATCCGGCAATAATCACAATTTGATTTTCAAACGTCTCTCTGCCGTGCGTGGTTCCGCAGCTACGTTTCGAAAGATACAGCTTGTCCATAACGGCGTACTGTCTTCACTTCCTTTTAAGGACAATAATTATCTTAAAATGAAACTCTCTATGGGTTATTTCGTGGATTCACTATATAATTCAGGCTGATCAAATGTCCTTTACGTCTACGTGTTGACGTATACATCCAAGATAATATCTCATGTGGATGGGTTGCTATACCCAAGCTGAAACCATAACAGCTTCTCTGAAATCATGCTGGGTATAAAGAACTTGCCTCGTACATCGTCTTTACATCTTTGGGACCACTATGGTGTACTCACCTTACCCAGGTGTACTCTGCCCATCTCTTGATCTGGTCCTGGAGGTGCTCGGGCACGTGGCGGTGGTTCAGGTAGAACTTGATCTGATCCATCCTGAAAGAAGACCACCAGTTGTAGATAACGTGAACAACCCCCATAGCCAACTAGAACGCTGTCCGCTCTTCGCTGGCCGGTCTTCAAATATGTTCAGTGACGAAAATCGGCCAGTGAGAAATCGACACTAAGCTGACACCGAATTGATCATAGTCAGGAACTGAGTGGGCAAAACCTAACCATTTTAAAAGCAACCCACCTCGACAGCCTACCTCTTCAAATGACAGGAACTAGTGAGTCAGACTCAGCTTGGAGTGTGCCCCTACTTTGGTGCACGTAAAATGGATGGTAAGCAAAGAAGACCGGGTTGGTCATTGTGCGTCTTGAAGGTGTGAGTTCTTTTAACAGAGACACTGAAACCACAGGAGATGGAATGAAGGTACGGGCTTTCCTTTTCGACAAAAGCCTATCCTTTGGTTACTATAGCAAGACAGTTTATTTGAGCTCGTACTGCATGCACACTGTTCTGCCACAGTAGTATTTGTTTATTTTTATTTTTCTCCAAGTGTGTATGTTCCACACTGATGCAATTTATTTTTACTGCCAGTCAAAAACAAAACAAGCATGTGCGCACGCTGTAAGTTATAGCGCATCGGCTTCAGTCTTCCACACGCACTCTTGTGGATGTTTTGTTGTACCCTTTACAGAGATGTCAACCGTACCCCCGTACGTGGGCGGGAGGATGGGGTGAGGGTGAGGGGATTACACGATTTGTGACGTGATGCGTCTCTGACCTGGCCTGGAAGTCGTGCCTGGCAGCATTCATGTTGCTGATAACGTCACCAACGTTACCGACGACGGCAGCAAAGACGAACACGCCAATGAGAAACGTCATACCGGTGAAGATGTATTCCTATGTCACAAAACAAATTGTTAACTCTCTCTCTCTCTCTCTCTCTCTCTCTCTCTCTCTCTCTCTCTCTCTCTCTCTCTCTCTCTACAGTAACAGTAATTAAATACTATTTTGGGTATTTCAGACTTATGCATGCGATTGTTTGTTTGTATGTTACATTCACATGTGGTATGAACTCGATCAGACAGATTCTTGCTGAGATAAAAAAAAAAACACTTTCAGTTCACTCTTTCTGAGGTCAAAATGACCGTGAAATTCAGCAGTCGTCAAAACGAGAAAAGATCATGCAAAATCTGACAGATCTCACTTTAATAAATGGTCTCCAAGAAAGAAGCCAAAAACTAAAACATTTCCGTACAACCCGGGTTATCTAATTAAACAAACGGCCATTTAACAACCATGCCCAGTTTACACTTGATCGAATTGGAGCTGCCAAGACGTTACACGTACAGCTAGTAGGGTGCAACAAAGGTTACGATTATGCAAATTTGAAAGACCTTGCATAAATGGTATTCAAGGAAACTAAACCCCAGCATTAAACCTTTGCGTCGTAACGAAACACGTTGATCACCTCCCTTGAAGATATTTATGTCAAAGATAAAAATAATGTGTGCGTAATCTACTCCATATATTTAACAATCACACAAAACGTTGAATCTGATCGCATACAAACTTACCGAGAAGCATAACGCTCAAATTTAACTGTTTCAGTGATGCTGCTGTGACCTTAAAAGACGATACAGTTCACAGACAGTGGTGTGACTAAAAAGCTCACAAAGTACAAGCATTGTGCAGATTGTTACTTTCGATGGAAACCACAACGTTAAAATTTTGACACACCCAGACGTAAACTTTCAGTGAGTCAAAAAGAGGAGGAGTAAACAACAACAATAACAACATCAACAACAATGGTAACATAATGAGGGTGATGTCGACGACGATGACGACGATGAAGACGACGACGACGATGATGATGATTATGATGATGACAGATCACTTTTTAAGCGGTAAAAAGGAGGCTTACCACGTCAGTGACGGGCCAAGGCCGTTCCCCTATAGTGGTGAGTGTCATGGTGGACCAGTACATGCAAAATATATACTTCCTGCAAAATACATCATTTTATATCAACAGCATTGGTACCGTTTTAAATGTGTTCACACACACACACACACACACACACACACACACACACACACACACACACACACACACACACCACACACACACACACACACACACACACACACACACACACACCCTCACAAAAACACTGACACATAAACACGTGCGCGCGCGCGCGCGCGCACGCACGCACGCACGCACGCACACACACACACACACACACACACACACACAACACACACACACACACACACACACACACACACACATGCAGCAAGTCAGTACCTACTAAATGCCGAATACTCTGTGCTGTTTGGGTACACCCAATCATTGCTTCCCAGTCCCTCAAACTGAAATACAAAACAAAATATACACAATATATCTTGTGCAAAACAACACACTGCACCTGAACCTAATTACAAGTCAGCCGTAACGTTAGATTTTTTTTATTTCAAATCATAAATGAAAGTTTGATTCACTGTCCATTACACACTTCACTGTGTTTAAAGAACATTTGGAAGAATGGTATTTCTTCATGGCCCTTTGTGGAATGAACTCGGAAGGAAAAACATAGGCAGAATTCCTGTCAGCAGGCGAAGCATACAAAGCTATTGCCTGACCTGAAAGAGGGAATGGCTGATAGCTATGGATCCTCGGCAGATGGGACCTAATTTCAGCATCGCTATAACAGAAGTAGGATAAATAAAAACACCCCACTCTTGAATTCAAACTTTTTTTCTCTCCAAATTTAGAGTTTACTATGACAGAGAAAAACTACACGGGTATGGCACGAGGACTGGTCGATACTACGAAAGTATCAGCGGTAATGCCAGCTGCAATAACAAACTTTTTTCTCTCTTTTGGGTTCATTGTGTCTGAAGAACATTTGAGAAAATGTGTTTTGGGATCTCACTGACATAATCGCGCCCTGGTGACTTAAGCCCGTTCTTAACTGGGCGAATGTTTGTTCGCCGAACATACTTCGGACAGTTCGACGAACTATGATTCGTTTCTTAATTGAACTTTTAGTTCTCCGAACATGGTTCGGACAGTTCGACGAACTTTACTTCATTCTCAACTGGCTTGTAATGAGACGCAAGCTTCGGCCCGAACTTGCGGCAGACGCGCAGCAGACAGCATGATCGAAAATGTAGGCTCAAGTCAAGTCAATATATTTTAATCATCCCTCACAGGGTAATTCAACTAACTACTATCTCATTCGGGGTCCCCGAGACAAGGCTGCGCCTCCCACATGTCAACAAATTAAAAAAAATCCCTCCGAAGCGAGTGAAGAACCTAGTGACACCGTCATCCATATTTATTTTTATTTCTTCCTCCTCCACAGGAGAGCTCTGCCAATCAGAGGCAATGTTCGTCGAATAAGGCGAATGTTCCCAGAACATGTTGAGCGAAGCTTTTTGGACCCCGAATATAGCTTCGTCGCAGTTCGACGAATACTTCCAACTAGGTTCGCGAAGAAAAGTTCGCCCAATTAAGAACGGGCTTTACACGAGAAATGCGGTTTGACAAAAACACCAAATGGCCAAAGATGGTTTCAAAACTTACTTCAGAAAAGGGGGGTAATAACAGGCAGCAATCCAATAGATGAGAACCCAAAGATGGAGCGTCAGTTTGAAATTCCTGGTCACTAACTAACGAATAGAGGTAATAACAACGGCCAGTCCAACAGCTGAGAAGCCAAAAGATGAAACATTACACACAGTTAGTTCTTGGATTTCAACGTCCGTCCTGTGAACAACAAACGGTCATATCAAAACAAAAAAGATGGGGAACAGTCGAAAAGCACTGGTGACTCACACGAGAAAGGAGGTAATAAAAACATCCAATCCAATGGATGACGAGCCAAAGATGGAGCGACAGCTTGAAAGCCCTCAGCAAATTAGGGTTGTTGGTGCGGCTGGAAAAGACAACAAAATGTACAAAATCAACTCACTATGATAACCCTACTTCTTATCCCCTGAGGGATGAGATATCCGCGGTCAGGAATGTCATCGACAAGCAGAAACAAATAGCAGAAAGATTACATATCATAGGTATGTTATCCACTCAAGAGTACAATAAACACAATAAAAACAAATGTTCAGTCGCATGCACCAAATGTCCAGCACAGCAGTCTGTATCGGTGACGTCATTAACAAGGACAACATGTCCGGCAAAAGTATCAAATACGTCACGAGCCAAACCTTTTCTACTCTACAATGAAAAAGAGCCAACAATATGGTTGCGCCTTGTGAGCTTAAATTCGAATTATAAAAAAGTGCTTCTTCTACAAAATTATTGGAAGAACAATAAACAAATTTAGTGTTGTCTGCAGACTGAAATATTTGTACAGTTTCGATGTTTTCAGGCCAGTCTGCGTCTTGCTTCACTTCTCCTTGCAGCAGCAAGTCATAAAATATAAAAGTACATAATATAAGAGACACACTCTGGCAATGCACCACTTACCTGTCGGTTTTCTCAAAGAATCTGTTCATAGCCGGGTATTTCAACAGACGCAAAACTCGCAGACCTGGCGATGCTGTGAGGAAAGTAAAACAAAAAATAAAGTGAACTGATCAAAAGTGAGTATAATCTTCATAAAATGTTAACGCATATTTTTCAAAAGTTTGAAGGAATATGATGACAATATTTTGACCCAAACGGAAGGTAAAACAGATGATTCAAGGCCATTTAGATTTAATGTGCCTAAGCTGACCGACCAAATATTCAGTACAACTTAAATAAAGTCAAGGTCTCTGAAAGCAGTATGAACGGGTCAAATTTCATATTATTATGAACGCTGACTCACGCAATGTTTGACACTGGTTACATTTATACTGTCTAAGAAAATCACACATTTCAGGTTTGTGCCACGGCCGGAAAAACTATCTAACGGATCACAGATTTTTTATTGATTTTTTTCAGATTTTTTTAAATATCAGTCAAAAAAGAAAAAAAGAAAGTTGCGGAGAACCGAACCCGGACTTCATGCGTGATAGCGCAGGCACCTACGTAACCCCTGGGCTAAGGCGCATACCGCTACCAGACTGTAGATTGACTGCAAAATGCACGATTAAAAGCACGAGCAACTGGATCCGAGGAGTTCGACAGCAAATTCCAAATAAAAAATATTGAGTTACCTAAATCACTGTTTTCTTGAGTTAGGCCTTCAACCAGGTAGACCTGTACGTGTTTCAATCATTGTCAAGATCGGATTGCTTCTCGAGAACAAATATGACTTCTAGTTCTAGCACACATATACACACTTACGCACGCACACACACTTACGCACGCACACACACTTACACACACACACACACACACACACACACACACACACACACACACACACACACACACACCACCTTACTGGAGTTTATGAAACCAGCACAATGGTTTTGGCTGGATAAAAAGCATTTCGGGGGGAGTGGGAGGGGATGTGTTGTGCTGCGGAGGGTGGGTGAGGGGTCTTCAGTAAAACAAATTTGCATCTAATCCAGTCTGTCACGACATGGAGAGATAGGCGAAATTCTTTCAAGTTTTCAGTTAAAATTACTTGTACTTTTATCACAAATTTGCATCTAACTAAGCCAGTCTGCCACGACATGGAGAAGCAGGCGAAATTCTTTCAAGTTTTCAGTTAAAATTACCTGTATTTCTGTCACAAATTTGCATCTAAGCCAGTCTGTCACGGCACGGAAAGGTAGGCGAAATTCTTTCAAGTTTTCAGTTAACATTACTTGTATTTCTATTGTTACAGATTTAAAAAGAAAAAAAGCAAAAAAAAAGCATCCATTTTGTTTCAGATTTTTGCAAGGTTCCGCCCCCCGAAATGCTTTTTATCCAGCCAAAACCATTGTGCTGGTTTCATAAACTCCAGTTCCTCATCATAAAACGTTCACACGCAGAAATGTCGAATACTTACCGATTTCAGTTGACCCCTGTTGAAAAGGCAGCAGCGGGCAGATCTCTGTTGGAAAATGAAGGTCACTGGTAATCGCGTAAATAACAAACAGAGAAAAAGGATTAAGTAATAAATCTATTTACGACAGGTCAAGAAAATTACTTCCCTGTTCTTCATCTGTCCACTGTTTAACTTCAGAATGTTGGCTCATGAAAACCTGAAGATGTTCGTACTAGCCATCACTCATTTGCAAAGTGCTCGACCCTCCACACCCAAATCTTCTCCCCTTCCCCGTCCCCAAACCCAGACATGAAATCAATGACAGCAAAGGAGAGGGGGATGACCTGGAAAGGTAGGTCAGCAAAGTTAAGCAACAACACTGAATGGTGGTGGTGGGGGAGTGGAGGTAAAAGGTCAACGAAGTTAAGCAATACGATGTTGGTGGGAGGGGGGGGGGGGGGGGACGAGGACTGGCGAGATAGAATACAAGCAACAACATGGGGCGGGTGGAGGGGGTAGTGTGACTGGAGAGGTAGAAGATTAGCGTGATTAAACAACAACAACTATGGGCAGGGGGTAACTGGAGAGGTAGACGATCAACGGGGTTGAACAACAACAACAACAACAGGGGGACGGGGGCGGGGGGACTGCAGATGTAGGAGATGAGCGCGCGCAGCTAAGCGACAGAAAAAGGGTAGAAAGGTGTTGCGGACTGACTGGAGAGGTATGAGGTCATCAAGGCCAGAGGCACGACGCACAGCACATCCAGCACGAAGCGGGGCTGGTTGCGGTACTCACGCACCGTCTCGGGCAACGTCGTTATCTGAAAAACAACACACTGGTTCAGCTGCTGTCTGTAATGGTACGTTGCTGTGCTTTCACGTGCTTCCAATAAAATCCTTCATAAAGTGGCTGTCACAGCTTAGACCAAAACTGATTAAAAAACAACACACATACACACACACACACGGACAAACATAAAGACCTGGATACAACACACACACACACACACACACACACACACACACACACACACACACACACACACTACACCTCTCTCTCTCTCTCTCTCTCTCCCTCACACACACACACACACACACACACACACACACACACACACACACACACACACACACACACACACACACACACACACACACACACACACACAATGTGTGTGTAACTGACCAGGCAGCCATCCTCCAGAAAGGCAGTGCGGGACTGGATGACGATGTCCATGAGGTAGATGACGTCACTGACAACGTCCAGTGCACGGAACACTTTGTGCACCTCCTACACACCGATAAACGTGATAAAAGTCAGAAAAGGCGGATATATACACCATTACGGTTAGCAGTAGAGGTAGGCACTTTTCCAGTAAAACTCCACTCATACAATTCGATTTGAAAATTCGCGCGCTGCTGTCACACCGAGTGAAATGCTAAAGATAATGGTGTTGCACTGTACACATAATTGCAATGTCAATGTCCCCTCGGATCGGGCTGCATTCAGTCCATTTAGGAGAAAGAAAGAAAGAATATGCTCACAGCGCTGCAGAAACTGTGCACTGGAGAGACCGAAATGGGAAGACTGAGACAGAGACAGCTCGGCAAAACAGAGACAGAGATGAGGGGGAAGAGTGAACTGATCATTTCCAACAAAGGGCCGTGTAAAGGCGAATACCTTGTGCAGCAGCTTTGCTTCATCACATGCAACAAAATATTAATACTGCCTAAATACGCCAGTGTAGTCAAGACTTAAGAGGCCTGTAGCTGACTGCTTGAAACTCACGTTTTCTCTCATGTCCTCAAAGGCCACCCTGAGGATGATGACGATCCAGTTGTAGACCACCGCCACCGTCACCAGGGCCTGTCCACACGAAGGCATTGGCACGTTCACACAGAGAACTGAACAAAGTAAACATGGTGCTTAACGTCCACAGAAACCATAACGCTTATTAGGGACGGGGAGAAGGGGGAAGGGGGTATGGAGGTGGGGGGGGGGGGGGGGGAGAGATTATATACCTATCGCTACACTGTCACCACCAGAATGACTTATGCATTAAGATGGGCAGCAATGAGTGCCATTTTAATGTTCCATATTTTATTGTGAAGGACAAAGTCACAAGACAGTGTCCACAGACCACAACTTTTGAAGAGAAAGGAGAGCCGAAGCGGATTCGAACCGAGGTCCCTCCGCTTACCAGCCTAACGCCTTACCGCTAGGCCAAACCGGCTCACAGAAATGAACAGCACGCAGCCGCTGCTACGAAGTGCTTAGAGTGCATGAAATAACGAAATAGTGAATGATATTTGCACTGGACAACGCCTACATATGCCACGTACCACAGCCGTTAAATGTTTTATTACGAATGTTTGACCCAGTACACGCGTGCTTGTTACACGTGCGTCTTTGACCCAGTTTGACCCAATATTGCTCTATGCAGCCTAATAGTAGTTGGTTTCGTTTATTACGATTAGTCCAGCAGTACGGTTACATCAGGGCGAAACACATTTTGTCAGCACACATTTAAGGAACCTGCTAACACTGTTTCACCGCAAGGGCACTACGGGTAGGTGATTCGTTGAAGTCGTTTCAAGAAAATACCATCCAGTAGTAGGCCGTGTTGCGTTACCGTTTGAAGTAACCTACTGCCTTGTGCTGGGCCGTTCTGTATAATTGTTTGAAGTAACCTACCACCTAACAGGCCGCTCCCCATCCAGTAGTAGGCCGTGTTGCGGTACCGTTTGAAGTAACCTACTGCCTAGTGCTAGGCCGCTCTGTGCAATTGTCTAAAATACCATCCAGTAGTAGGCCGTGTTGCGTTACCGTTTGAAGTAACCTACTGCCTTGTGCTGGGCCGTTCTGTATAATTGTTTGAAGTAACCTACCACATAATAGGCTGCTCTCCATTGAGTAAAATGCCGTGTTGCGGTACCGTTTGAAGTAACCTACCATCTAGTGCTAGGAAGCTCTGTGTAATTGTCTGAAGTAACCTAATAATAATAACAATGTACATTTATAATGCGCTCATCGGCGACACCCTGAGCGCTCACATGATACATGTTAACCTAAATACAATATTCTATACACATATATAGCACAGTCCTTCCAATGCAGTTTACATAAAGTAGCTATTATTTGAAGCAAAAACCAAAAAAAGGAGAAGTAAAGTAAACGCAATGAATTCAAACCATTTATACATACAGTACATTGATTTGCACACCCACGCACGCGCGGGCACACGCGCGCGCGCGCGCGCACACACACACACACACACACACACACACACACACACACACACACACACACACACACACACACACTCTCGGCTGTAAGTTTGTGTAACGAAAACTAGGTATTGTATATAAAAGTATTGTGAGAAGAGGAAATTTTCAGTTTCGGTTAAAAAGATGATAGGGTTGAGCAGTGTCTAATGTCTTGTGGGAGTGAATCCACATGTGGGGTCCAAAGTAAGAGACTGTGCAAAAACTACGAGTCTTGCGTTTCTATTCTTGAGGGAGACGTGAGCCGGTTTGGCCTAGCGGTAAGGCGTTAGGCTGGTAAGCGGAGGGACCTCGGTTCGAATCCGCTTCGGCTCTCCTTTCTCTTCAAAAGTTGTGGTTTGTGGACACTGTCTTGTGACTTTGTCCCTCACAATTATGAAACATTAAAATGGCTCTCATCGCTGCCCACCTTTATGCATAAGTCATTCTGGTGGTGACAGTGTAGCGATAGGTATATAATTCCCCCCCCCCCCCCTACCCCACTTCCATACCCCCTTCCCCCCTTCTCCCCGTCCCTAATAAACCTTATGGTTTCTGTGGACGTTAAGCACCATGTTTACTTACTTACTTGAGGGAGATGTGGTAGGGGAGCCTACTGTGGTAGAGGAGCCTACCACCTAACAATTAAGCCTCTCTCCATCCAGTAGTAGGCTGTATTGTGTTACCGCTTGAAGTAACCTACCACCAAGCCCAGTAGTCAGCCGCTCTCCAAGCAGCAGCAAACTATGCATCTATTGTCCTACCGTTTGAAGAAACCTCCTTTCTCGATCCAGTAATAGGCAACATTATGTTGTTTGAAATAACCTCGTTTCAAATGACCTTCCACCCAGCAGCAGGGCAATCTACATTCGGCAGAAGGCCGCATTATGTTATCGTTTGAAATGACTTCGTTTAAAGTAGCCTACCATCTGGCAAATGACGTTATGTTAACGTTTGAAGTGGCTTCGTTTAAAGTAGCCGACCATCCGGCAATAGACCGTGCTATGTTCTCGTTTGAAGTAAACTACTGTCTGGTAGTAGATCGCCACCCCACCATTAACAGTCCTCTTTATGTGTTCTTTGAAGTAACAGAGTTTGAAGGGGGGGAAAAAACAGAAAAAACAACAACAGTAGTAGGTCACCCGCCAGCCACTGATAGGCCGCGTTGTGTAATCATTTGAAATAACCTGGCAGCCAGTAGTAGGCCGCCCGACAGCCACTTAGAGCAAAGAGACTACTCTAAACTCTTTGCGGATATGCCGCGTTATGTAATCGTTTGAAGTAAACTCGTCTGAAGTAACCTACCGTCTAGTAGTAGGCAGCCCTCTAGCCTCTTATACGCTGCATTAATTAATTGTCTCGAGTATCCTCGTCTGAAGTAACGTATCATCCAGTAGTAGGCCGCTCTCTATAGCCACTAATAGGTTGGGCTATGTAATAATTAGGAAAAACCTTGTCTGGTGTTACCTATCATCTAGTAGTTAGCTGACCTCTAGTCACTAAAATGTCACATTATGTAATCGTTTGAAACAACCTACAACCAGTAGTAGGCCGCCCATTGGCCGCTAAGAGAACAGAGACCGTTGTAAGCCACTGATGAGTCGCGTTATGTAACCGTTTGAAGTAACCTCCTCTGAAGTAACATACCATCCAGTAGTAGGCGGTTCTGCCGGCAGGATCCACGAACATGTCTGGAATGTTGCACCAGCAGGAATCGATCTGCAAGAAAGTTAGTTTCGCAATCACATTATCTGTTGTCGACATACAGCACCGACGTTATGCAATACTCCAGTAACCTGCTTACGTTTATAATTGGGATATCAGAGAGGATTACCGGATATAACAGTATTTTCTCTCTCTCTCTCTCTCTCTCTCTCTCTCTCTCTCTCTCTCTCTCTCTCTCTCTCTCTCTCCCCCCCAGTTTTTATGGTGGACACATGTTTCACTGACAGGTTTCGCTTCACCTTACCGTCCAGCAATATCAAGGAAGTCATTCGATTTTTTCCCGATACCAAGGAAGTTTTGTCTCATGAAAACAAAGGTCAGTTCTGTAGTAGCAGTATCACTTCTTAAATCTGTACATATTTAACCTTCTGATGCCAGTCGTCCGTTACGAAGAGAAAACTAAATGCCTCAATGTTGCATTCGACCGCCAGTGGAAATGGCAGCATGTGATGTGTTCAGAGGCGACTTAATAGCTCGTGTTATTTTACCTTTCTGGAACTCATAAATAGCCTTTCCTCTCTTAAGACTCTTGTGCCATTCCCTCGGCCCTTCAGCTAGTTATATTTTACTGACCCTGTCTATAATTATATGTGTCGTCAGTGCCGCGGTTTTCTGTCGTCGCAGGCTCTGTTCTAATTCTAATTTCTTGCTTTGTTCGTTTTTATCTAGAATGGACGTAAAGAATCAAATAAATAATGATAGTAACTAGACATAAGCTACGCCTGACACATAAAAGGATTTCTTGCTCTTTGTTCTCATTAGAAACATCATCCTCTTCCTCCTAAACAACAACGACAAAAGCAACACCAGCTTCAATTAACTCCCTGTCCTAAGGCGCGTACGACTCATTTATTGGTGAAGCGCTTAAAATAGTCATCGTTACGCTTATTAAAAACAAAGTCATCCTGATAATCAACAATCGCCACCATCATCATCAACACCATGACGACAGCAAAGGAGGCGGGAACCTGTGCACGACGTTCACGCTGGCTGGCGGTGGACCCAGAGGCGTGCACGTCACCGGAGGCCGACGAGGTGGCCGACATGACGTCCAGGTCACCCTCCCTGGCGCCTCCTTCTCCCCCACTCGCCCCATGGCGGGCCTGGCCCACCACAGGCCGTGGGTTAGTCACACTGCGCAGCAGGGCAGGCTCTTCCTGTCTGCAAGAAAAACAAAACAACAACTTTATTTGTCTGGGTGCGATACTCTGTGCGCTTTCATCTCCCAATTAGCAATTCTTCCCCTGGCCTGGAAGCCCTTTCCCCCGTGGTGAGGACAGTCAACCCACGAGGACACTCAGCAGCCCCCGATGAGATTGTGTCAACAATCCACGAGGAGATCGTGTCAACAGTCCGCGAGGAGATCGAGTCAGCAGCCCCCGAGGAGAGTCAGCAGCCCTCAAGAAGATAGTAAGAACAGCCCACGATGAGACAGAGTCAGCAGTCCCCGAGGAGAGTCAGCAGCCTCTAACGACATCGAGTAAACAACTCACAATGAAATCGAGTCCGCAGCGCCAGAGGACAGTCCAAGGAGATCGAGTCAGCAGCCCCAGATGAGATGATAGCTTTTTCTTGTTCTTTCTTCGGCGTTCCAGGATTGTCCTCAGACATCTAGCTTGATGGTATTGATGAATTTGGTTGTTGAGTGCAGCAGTTTCTCTTTGGAGTTCTAGAGCTCCTCTGCAAGCGTGGGCCAATAGCCACACAGAAAGTTAGTAGCCCAAAAGGAAATCGAGTCAGTAGCACCCGAGGGCAGTCAATAGTCCCCAAGGTGACCCAATCAGCAGACCCCAAGGAGATCCAGTCAGCAGCCCCTGAGGGTAGTCAGTAGCTCCCAAGGAGATCGAGTCAGCAGCCCCCAAGGAGATCGAGTCAGCAGCCCTCAAGGAGATTCAGTCAGCAGCCCCCAAGGAGATCGAGTCAGCGGCCCTCAAAATGATAGAGTCAGCAGCCCCCAAGGAGATCGAGTCAGCAGCCCCCAACGTGCACGACGACTTACCTTCTACCCCTCCCTTATGTGTAGGAATCAATTTGATGACACTAACAACGTCTAGTTTTTCAGATGAGACCGAAAGTGTAACTCCTGTGTTTACAAATTAGGTCCGTTACAGTACGAACATAAAACAACCCACGTCACCAACACTGACGTTACAAGTTTGGAAAAAGAAAAATCCGCACCGGCTCCAAAGACAGGATATTGATCCAGACAGGAATAGTTTCATGGCGAAAAATCGCCCGGTGTGCATCCAAAATAAGTTGCCTTGACTGCCTGTTTGCTTCACCCACGTTAAAAAAAATAATACGAGCGCCTCAAGTAGCTCTTCAAAGCGAGATATGTGAATTATATAAAACTCTTCTTGTTGTCATCGTCGTTGCTCCTGTTGCTATTCAAAACTGATGTCGTGGCTCTGACCATTGGTCAGTATATACTGCTCAATATGTCTAACAAAAAGAAAAAGAAAAAAAAAGGTCCTGTGGTCATTGTGAAGCGACAGGATGCTCAAGCATTCATGAATTCGCCTCAATGCACCTCTCGGTATATCCACCGCCTTTAACACACACACACACACACACACACACACACACACACACACACACACACACACACACACACACACACACACACACACACACAGAAAACATTGGGGGTTGGTGGGGGAGGAAGATGGAAGAGAGTGGTACTGGCGAAGGTGTGACAGTTCGTGTGCCGAAAGTGACTAATCGCATCGCGTGTAAAAACATGTAGGCAAAACATCAAATTTGACAAGATTTGTTCACTCGGATAACGAATTGCGTCACAACGTTGTTGGTGTTTTGTTAGTTGTTGTTTTATTATTCTTGTTGCTGTGAGTGTGCTTTTGTTCTTGCTGATGTTATTGGTTTGTGAGGTTTTATTTGTTTTTGGTTTTTGATATATGGGGGAGTGGGGGGGGGGGGGGGGGGGTCGTTTTGTTAGTTTTTTGTTGTTGCTGTTATTGTTTTGTAGTTTAGCCGTTATTTTGTTTTTGTTTTTGGACCAAGTCATCAAATACAAGTAAATTTCTAACGCCGCATAAGGCTGTACGTCTGAATATTCAATCAATATATTTACATATATACACAGTCAATATAGCAGACAACAGCAAAACAAAATAATCAAATCACGAGATAAAGTCTGATTCAGTTATAACGCTCAGAACATAATTGTTCCTCCCTGCTGTGAACACACACTACTTTACGTTGACAGGGGACTGGGCAAAATGAAGTTGAATCAACCAGAACGACCACAATTTGAAACGCATACCTCCTGGCAGTAGGCGAAGCATGCGGATCTGTATTCTGACATGTGCATAATAGCCCAGCACATTAACGTGATTTACAAGGTGGTTTGCCCGCAAATTACTCTAATTGGCAGCTGGCTTTTTGACAGATCTCCAAGTGCAGTTCCAACCAGCAAGAAAGGCGACCCATATTATGTGGAAGTCCAGGCAGGGAGTGCTTGTCATCTTTGAGTGGTAATTAAATCACCTACGAGAGGGAAACTCCCACAAGAATAGCCAAGACAACAGCGAAGACAGATGCAGTGGGCAACTGGCGTATTTTGGTAATGGCAACGCAGTCCAATCATAAATGATAAATAAATATACAGAGAAACAGAATACTTTCAGATCGTGAATTTTTAGGCAAATCCGCAACAAGAAAAGTTATCCTACCATGTTCTGCAGAAATGCCAAGTATACTACGAACCGATTAGTAATAAGGTTTATCACTCGGGACAAACGACCGGATTATCGCACGTGAAAAATCCAACAGAGACAATAAATGACACAAAATTAAACAAATGTCTGTAACAAGGTAACGACATAGTAAGAAGCTATTGTCGGCCATTTCTTTGTGTCTTCAAGGGCAATAAAAACTAACCTTGCAGTTTTATGTTTGATTACTATTTGCTTTCTGCACAGCCTCGACTCTGTGCGAGAAGTAAAGCTGTTACACAGCTGCACCAAACATCTCTGACTTAGGCCCAAACTCCAAGCACTGGTTTACGACATCCTTCCTTCAACCACTGCCGTATTTAGTTACGCCATAGGGTCCAGAAAACTGGCAGCTAACGAGCAGTTTTTTGTTGGTGCTCAAACAGTAGTAAGTTTGTTACAAGCAACTGAAATAAAACAAGGCGTGTCATTTATAGCCGCCAACAAAGCTTACACCAGCACAAATAAAACCACAATCGTTTGAATCGAGACGGAACTCTCTTTTTTACCCGGGGTGGATGCGTCTCATGTTTACGTGCGTGCTTTGGCGCTAGGTTGCTTCTACAGTCATATTAGTACCCGAACCTTTCGGAGGGCGCTGACCGCGTCGCTGGACAGCTGCGCGGAGATAAAAGAGTACCCCTTCAGTGGCGTAATTAAATCTGGCAGAGTTTGGAAGAAGGTACCGGAAAGCGATGCTCGGAGTGTGACTTAGGCCTACAGCCTTCGTTTTCGCTTGCAAGAATATTCATAGCCTACCCTCTCCGTGGTCAACGACAATAATCAGCAGAGAAATGAAACTGGTTCACAGGCGATGGCTCTGCGACATTATCTGTCTGGAAATCGAAGAATGAGTGTTGGGTAGTAAAATTCGCTTTTGACCATTTGCCCACGACGTCATACTGTTGTGCGCAGAACGGTACCATCTGCATAGTCTGTTCCTGTTAACAATGAGTACACAGTAAACCACCAGCTGGATGAACGAGTGAACGAGCGGTCTGCTGGTGAGGGTATTCTTGTTTACCACAGGTTCGGCGGATCAAGGCTAAAGAGAGTACACGATAAACAGGTTGGCTGGATCAAGATTAAAGCGAATATACCATAAACACAGGTGGGCTGTGTGACGACTCGATACGACATTGGCTAAATCAATGTCAAAGCGGCTACATCATAACGAGGTTGGCTAGACCAAGCATCGTCGGCTGATGAGGGTATTTACGTTAGTCGCGACAAAGCCACAAACATAAGCTGGCCTAAACAATATTAAAGTGTGAACGCGATAAAATAGATTGCCTTGATCAAGGTTAAGGTGAGTACACCAAGAACACAGATTCGCTGGATCGAGGTTATAGCAAGTACACCCATAGCATAAGTGCCTAAATGCAGGTTGATGTGTGGACACCATAAACATAGGTTGGCTGGACCAAAGTTGATGCGTGTTATATATACCGTAGGCACAAGTTAGCTGGATCAAAGTTAGCGTGTCTAGATCAAAGTCAAGTGAGAACTCCAGTAATACAGTCTGAGGCGAGTACACCGTAAACACAGGCAAACTGAGTCAAGACTGATATCAGTACACCGGTTGGCTGGATCAAGGTTAAGCTAACGCCATAAGTACTGGTTGTCTAGATTAAGTTTAAATGGAGAACACCAAGGAAAAACACCAATAATATAGGTTAGCTGGATCGAGGACAGATTGCTAGGTCAACATTAAAGCGAGAATACCATAAGCTTAGACTGGTTGGATGATGGATAAGGAGGTACATTATAAGTATAGGTTGCCTGGATCAAGGTTAAAATGAACACACCAACAGCATAAGGTGGATGATCTAGCTTAGAGCAGATGTAACACCATAAAACACAGATTGACTCGTTCGATATTAAAATACACCATAAACTTATCACAGCTTTTGAAAGTACCGCTCGCGACACACACGCACATGCAATGTCCCCGTCATAAATTCAGTCACAATGCCGGCCTTGTTCTGGACGTCACAGGCCCATACTGCCACACACAAAAATGGCAGCGCCCACGGCAGTCGTTTCGCGACTTTGAATGTTGATTTTTAACAAACTTAGATCCACAGACCAAAAAACGACTGTCACTTGTCAGTGTATTTTGTTTTATTCCATTATCTATCGATAGGACCCATGATACCTTCATCGCTTGTGATCCCTTTAAGCACAGGAAAACAAATGCACGAGTGTACATACTAAATGGGATGCTGGCCTATCTGTGGCCATTTTATTGGGTAGGCATGCGTTTCACCAGAACTGTGCACCTAACAGTCTACCAGGTGTTAAGGGCAAATGTTAAGAACAAATGTTCAATCAGTTCATGACAGACTCTGAATTTCCATGGTGGATGGGGTTTGCTTGATCCCATTCGAGATGCTGGATCTTGAAGTATGCCTGATCTGAGGCTGTGCTATGTGTCAGTTGTCCTCTGACCTTCAAACACACGCGGGAATTAACGCGGTTAAATACATTCTAATCATACCTGTGGCGCTGCAAAAGAAACGTTAACAGTTGATTACGCAACAAATTAGTACGGATTTTCAGCCTGACCTACATCAGCAAATTGTGTCCATGCGAGCCGGTTCGTTGTGAGGAGTCTCACTGTCATTTGCCCAAGAAGCGCGCGTCAACTGCCTAGCATGACTAATTGAGCAATCTGCCTAAAAAAACTTTAAAAAACTGCTCATGTCCCAGTATTTTCTTCCAACAGTTTCTGACGTCTTCTCTTCCAGTGCCTCGCTAAAGCCTCAAGACTGAACCAATTCGCATTCAGCGGAAACTATAAAGACTTTGTCAATCTGACTTGGACAGTGGTATAGCTGTTGGCAGGTCCTCCAGACAGCATCGAAAGAGAACAAATTTGATTCTTTCCTTGAAAGCCAGAAATTGGAGTCTAGACGCAAATTATACTATTTAAATTCTTCCCTACTCAGCCGCCACCGATTCTGTCTTCTGCCTATTGTGCGCTCACTTATGACTGTTGTTGCTGGTGGCTTTGTTGTTGTTGTTGTTGTTTGTGTCGTTGTTGTTGTTGTTGTTGTTGTTGTTGTTGTTGTTGTTGTTGTGTGTGTGTGTGTGTGTGTGTGTGTGTGTGTGTGTGTTTCTTTTTGTGTGTGTGTGTGGGGTGTGTGTGTGTGTGTGTGTGTGTGTGTGTGTGTGTGTGTGTGTGTGTGTGTGTGTGTGTGTGTGTGTGAGTGCTGTGTTCTTTTATAACTCTTCATGTCTTTCTTTCTTTGCGGATGAAGTTACACTGCAGAACGCGTACATTGTTAAGGTGGTTGATGGCTCCCCCCCCCCCCCCCCCCCCTTTTTTTTTTTTTGTTGGGGGGAGGGGGTGAGTGGGGTCCCCGGGGGGGGGGGGGGGGGGTATATATATTACACACTACAGATTATGTGATGATGGCGCGTAAATGGCCTTTTAGCAAGTGTATTAATACGAAATTTGCCAAAGCCCAACACACAAATTGCTTTTAGACCACACTAACCGTTCGTAGCCTATTGACCTCCGGAAATGTCAAAGCTGCAATGTAGAGTGCCATATTAAGAATGCTTTCACAAGCGTCAAGCATACTCCGAAAAGAATGCGTTTTCTGTGACCGTATTTAGAAGCAAATACACTGTTCCAGAAAAAGACCCGGAAACGTTACACAATCCTGGAGTTTTAGAGAGTGGGTCAGTCTTCAGAGATAACGTGATATAAGTTAATTGTAAAACGTTAATTAATTGAACGAAATGGGTTATAGCAAACAAAAAAGTATAATCCTTTTAAAAGTATAATGTAAATCAGCGAATGATATTTTGTTAACAGCTGAATGTTTCACATCAACGCGTGCGCGCGCGCGCGCGCGCGCGCACACACACACACACACACACACACACACACACACACACACACACACACACACACACACGCACGCACGCAAGCACGCACGCACGCACGCACGCACGCACACACAGATAGAGACAGAGACAGAAAGAGGAATGTTGCTAGAGACAGAGACAGACAGACATACACACACACACAGACTGACAGAGAGAGAGATGTTGCTAAATGTTCCACTTGCTACTAGAAAGAAGTTACGCATGAAAAGCAATCTGACTTTATCTGTAATCTTGCTACACCGAGATGAAGTAACGCTCCAGTCAGAGCTAAACTCTGATCCATCAACAAACATGCAGTGCTAACTGGTGGTCAGGTTGCGGGCTAACCGAGCGAAGCCTGAGTGGCTCCCAGTTCATTAGATCTGTGCGCAATCAGACGGCCATTTACAGAAAGGCGGGAGCCTCGGCATCCCGCTTAGATGGTCAAAAGTTCCATCTTCCGGAGTTGGGGCTAGGAAAAGGCGCAGCTAATTAATCAAACTGAGTTTTCGTGTTACTGCTCCCCTGTGACCTTATACCACCAAACTCGGAAAAAGATGGCGGTTCAGTACTGACAACGTTTCTCTCTCTCCTCTCCTCTCCTCTGTCGTCGTATTGCTCTCGTGGGTCTTCCTGGGCTGCAGGCAAGAATACATGCGCTTCGGGTTTCTCAAGAACCCGACCACAAAATATGTGTGTAATCGTTCCATCTGGCATTGTAGCCACTCATGATTACACACACTTATTTCTGTCTCGATTTTCTTGTTCTCGTTTTTGATTTCCGGCTAGGCAAGAATATTTCAAATTAAACGCCTTCCACGCAGATTATATACGTTATCGCGATAGTTATCGTTAATCAAATGTTATTAATTACTCCATGTTTAATGCCCTATCAACCGCACAAGTCAAAAGAAAATTCACCAGTTTACCAATACCATGCCCGAGTCACTAAACACGTCAATTTGCATCTGAAGAGCACTGGAAAGAAAGAAGTGTATGTACTGGGGCGCTAGAAGAGAAGATTTCCTGCAAAGCGCATTATTTTCACCTACTACAGACTTTCCAAAACAAAACAAACAAAACTAAAAAGCGGGTTTCCTTGCAAAAGACGCAAAGCACATTATTCTCACCTACTACAGACCTTCCAAGCAAAAGAAACCACACCAAAAAAAAACAAAAAAAGCGGGAAACTTCTCAGCTGAGGGGACCTTTCTGCATCCGCGATACCCTACAGCAGGAGCTTGTCATTACCCGTACAGTTGATGCTACAAGGAAAGAGGAAGAATGCAGTGCCACCAGGGTCAGGCGACAATGCTAAATATCGACACAAAAAGCGACATTACCCTCCGGCTGAGTTTAGAGCCGAAGTGGGAAATAACCCGAGGATGGCGAAGATGAAAGAGCGATGGAAATGCCCCCCGCCCCTCCCCAACCCACATCTCAGTAACGAGAAGCACAATGAGGATGACGTGATAAGAGAAACGGGCGAAGGAGCGGAGAACTGATGCAAGGCTCAACGTCAACTAGTGAAGATTAACTTGAAAGACAGGTACTCACCGAAATTGTTGGCCATCCTCTTGCTCGTCCCCAGAGTCCTCCTGTAACAGAAGACTGAATCAGCCGTTTGTGTCGCAAGTACCCAATCACAGGGACATGTGTCAACGTTTTCAAGTGGACAGATTTTTTTTTTTTTTTTTTACCGAGACAGAAAAAAGGGGGGAAAAGTCCCTACCCCGAAAATATACACTGAACTACTAATATATTGGAAGCCCCAGCATTACAGTTCGATTAATTATTATTAAAAACGGAGTTCTTGGGTATGGAACCCATAGGCTACCTTTAAAAAATGATATCAACAAAACTGAGCGAGAGTCGATCGAAAACGTTTATATAAATGTTCCTTTCATAGACGGAGGGGTGATCTGATCCAAGTATATGGAACTGCAAGCTAGATCTATGTGATCGAGCAAACCTTGGTGATGATAAGCGTGAAAAACTGTAAAAAATTACAATTGTGCACCAAAACGTAGGAACATTTCCTAAACACAGCCTGTTTGCTCAAAACTCGTGGAGTAATTCAAAACAACACACGCTGATATCTTCTTTCTTAAGCTCATAGCTCTATCTGATTACTATAGTATAAGATGACGCCTACCACTGTACCAGGTCAAGACACATAAGCAGTTCTGAAGTTTAGTTCTGGCAGAGAGACTGATGAAGTGGTTTGCTGTGGTTCTTTGTAATGCTTGGCTAATTAATATGTAAACTTCTGCTTCTTCCTCTTCTTCACAATAGTGTGGAGGCTTTTGTGGGCAGAGGAATGGTGTGAGCATGCGTAGGCTGAACAGGATGTCTACTAACTGACTAAGTCAATCCACAAATAGGTCTAGATTAGATCTAGAGCTATATGAAAGCACCAATAATACGACTCGCGGCTTATGGCTCGTCATCAAACACGATGACACTGATAATGATGGTATTGATGACGATAATGATAATGATGATGACAGAGATGATGATGGTGGTTGTGGTTGTGAAAGGAGGAAATAAACAAAGTTGTCTTTGTTCAATACCTTTGTCTGGGCAATGGCTCGAAAACTGGCACGGCCTGACAGTCTGTTGATGACTGGGTTATATCTTCCTATTTCCACCGCCATTCTTCCTTTTGAGTGTATTTACTCTCTGAGCCTGTTTTCTTTCAAGCCATGCCAACAGAGAATCCACTACCTGCCCTGATGAAGTTAACGTGTCACTCAAACCAAAACGTCATGTGAAAGAATAATGCATCATAGCTGAATGACGTCAGAAGCAATCTGTAGGCCTAATAACATTTTCCTATTGAGATATAAATAACTCAGTGAATTTGTCGCGCTTTTTACTATTTCAGTTTCTTTTTTCTTCTTCTTGGTGTTGTTGTTGTTTTGTTGTTTTTTGTAGGCTACAACCTTCAGTAAAACTTTCGAATGATGAGCGCATCACAGACTTGCTTTAATACATTTAAAAGGTTTCTGGTAAACACTGGACACAGTGCTTGTGACCTGGCGCAGGGATTGTTTGTTTGTTGTTGTTGGGTTTTTTTGTCGTTGTTGTTGTTGTTGAGTTTTTTAATCCATCAAAACTGAAAGGCAATTCGGTTGTCTGCCTCCGACAAATACTTAATAAAACAAATGAATAAAAAGTAAGTTCATACAAAGTTTCGCTCATAAACATATATATACATAAGGTCTTTGTTTTTATGCTAACCATAGAATGTAAAGCATGCAGGCAAGCCATCAGATTATTTTTCTCTAGCTTGGTTTTTACGGATCTGAATGTAACGGAAAACGGAAGCTGTTAACTGATTTCTGAAGGGAAAATTTGCAGCTATCGTTTCAGATACATTTGCTTATGACGTATGTTACAAAAAGTGACATAGCACGATTATAATTTAAAAAATTAGACAGTGAGGTGAATCGTAACACAAAATACGAATTTAGTCTTCTAATAATAACGAACAAAGAGTATTTTGCCTTCAGTATACATAAGAGCTGTTATTGTCAGTGCTGCTGGTTTACGCAGTTTTAACCGGAGTTGAACTGACTTGACCTGTGTGGACGTTTTCATTCTTGTATTGGTTTGGTGGCTTGAGTATAACAATTACGAATGATCTATGCATGGTGGTGGAAGTGCGTGGTAAGATTGTGGGGGGAAAACTGCAGCATTTGAGTCACTTGTATGACACGGAAAAACTAAAGTGATTGAGAATGTCGGGAACCATATCCATATCCATATGTTATGATTTCCATCTGGCTGACGATTTTAGTTACTTAAGTCTAAAACAAAAAGCAGACGAAGTTTTATACTAAAATCGACAGTGCTTCTAAATCTCGTTTCACACGTGTGCATGTATCATGCGTGTGTGTGTGTGTGTGTGTGTGTGTGTGTGTGTGTGTGTGTGTGTGTGTGTGTGTGTGTGTGTGTGTGTGTGTGTGTGTGTGTGTGAGTGCGTGTGTATACGCGCGCGCACGTGTGTGTGTGCGCGCGCGCATGTGCGTTCATGCAAATGCATTGCAGCACAATTATGTGTTGTGTTGGTATATGTTGTAGACCCTCTCTCTCTCTGCAAATGTTTTCAAGTCTTCCGTTTGACTTTTGAAAATGTGTGTCATTTATTTATTGTGATAAATCACATTTTGACACACGTCTAATTTTTCAGTTTGATAGATGATAAAGTAATCTTGAATCTCGGGGATCGCCACCTTAAAAACTAATGCCGTGTGTCCTCAAATTTAGTCCAGCGATTTGCCAGAAACAACTCACGGCAAATCATAATATCCTCAACACCAGAAGCTCCTTCTTTGAGTTCACGCTGAGTATGAATCAGGATATAACACACAAGCTGGCAGTGCTGAGGGCGTCATAAAAACTCAGCCTCGGTGCATATAACTGAACACTCTCTTCAGTTCAGAGTTTATGATGTCCAGAATTGGGTATACTAGCTGCTCCATCATCAAATCAAGATGAGGAAATTCTTCTTCTTCGATATTCCAGGATTGCTCTCAGACATATCGCTTGATGGTATTGATGAATTTGGTTGTTTGCAGCAGGTCCTCTATGGAGCCCAAGACCGTTTCTGCAAGCGTGGCTCCTTGGAGTCTATGCTGTGTCCAAGCTTTCTTGTGTGTGTGTGGGGGGGGGGGGGTGGGGGGGACAGAACTGCAGAGTATGTTCTGGGGTGTGTTGACAAGAGCAAACTGTTCCAAACAGATGGGCCCAGGTAAGAAAATGAGTGTTCACCCGAGGAGTGACAATGGTACATCACGCGCGGACGCAATAAATATGTACATCAGATGCGGATCGTGGTGAGGTGACTGGAGTGTAAGGTTGAAGGAAATAGACACGTGCTCATTACAAGGAGCTCAATTTTCCCCCTCAATTTGGTTTCTGGCAGAAAAAAAGCACACTACGTGTACTTCGCACTGCGTAAGCTAGACCTAATGCACATAGTAAATTTGGGACAATATGCATGCTCAGCGGCTGCACCCAAAAGGCATTCTTATTCCATCCAGTTTCCTCCGCCTTTCATTCACTGCTCTTTTCTTTTTTCTTTTCTTCCCCCGTATACCCCTCCCCCCCCCCCCCCCCTCTTTTTTTCTTCTCACAACAATGACAGTTTAAAGTTTCACTGAACTTAAATGGTATGTGTCATTCACTGAACTAGGGGTCAATGAGATGAAAGATAAAGCGTCCTTTCCCTCAGATAAGCCGCCGTAAGTTACCTGCGGGCTTTCTAGTATCTTCAAGGTTTACAATATTCTGTAGCTACGGGACCTGAATAAACAGTAGCCTGCATTTACTACCCCATCAGTTTCGGTGAGGGCGTCACGGTACAATGCTAACAACCGTGTCTTATTCGCACATTTGTTTTTACTGCCAGCCTACTGACATAATTATTCATAACTTCGTCATGATTTTTCTGTCTTTCTTTCTCGGATTAACGTAAAATTAAAAAATATGTAGAGTAGAGAACTGTGCTGTGCGATGATTTTCATTATTAGCTAACGTAAAATTTAGAAATGTACAGAGTACTGTGCAGTGCGACGATTTTCATTGTTAACTAGAGTAATGCTCCCTCCTTCAATGAATTACTGGTCTGTCCGCAAACCGTAACGACAAGAAATGTGTAAATACTTGCACTTAGCTGTGCTGTACGAATAGGCAAGCCTGCTATAATAGTTAGTCAATTGGTGCTTTGAGCCCAGTCAAGCACATAGGGTTATATCAGGGCTAATGCTACAGGTCTGTTAGTACCGTCACATACGAGTGTGTGCAGGCCGTACGAGCAAGAAAGGGTACAAAAAAACTAGTCTCATGCGGGAATGAAGCAGGCTCCTGTGCAAATTTGTTGAAGACGGTCAGTCTGTATAGCCTACACCCGCCATGTAAGCTTCCCCGTCGACAGAATGAACCGATACATAGCCTAAGTCTACTTTCAGATGATAGGCCAATTCTGGTGACACGAACACGAAAACCACACACCGCAGAACATTTCTTATCGGTTAATACAACCATTACTTTTAGTTTGAGAGAGCATGTGTCCAGCAGGCGCTGTAAACATGCATTAAATCTATTTTGTGTGGACGATTTTATGCGCCATATATAAATTTTCACTCATATAATTATTGGTTTAAACGTGTATATTTCTGGGCAACCATGAAACGAACAACGAAACTCAGAGACTGGGGTTAACATTTCTATCAGTTAAATTCATAATGCTGTGTAGGCCTGTTCTTCTAACGGTTAAAACCACGGATAGATCAGTGGGTTCAAACGACAATTAGTCTCGACTCTACCGGTGCAATGAGATGGAAAGATAACCTGACTGTGCTGTCGACTAAAACTACCATTAAAACGTGTGTCTCTCCTAGAATCCATGAAACGAACCAAGTTTCTCTGTGAACAACAAAACAAACTGCAAATCTGTCATAATCCCTAAACAAACCAAATTCGACAAAAACTCACTTCTTGTTGTTGTAGAAAAAGAGCCGAGTTCACATAACTGTTTCGTCTGGTCGTTCCCACACCTGGTCCGGATCGTTGCCAGGGCAACTGGACTCGCAAGGTAGACATCGGAGCGAACCACAAATGACCGCCCCCCACTACAACACCCCCATGCCGTTCGCTCCTCGGTCGTCCAAATGCGCCCTTTCCCCGCGGTGGATGTCTGCAGACGACTTTTTTGGAACTCTTTTTTAAAAAAATTGTTTTTTACTCCCAAAAGGGGAAAAAAAGTAGCCTTTGGGAAATCGGCCCAAACCTAGTTGGGGTCTCCTCCTAGCTCGAACCAAAGCTTTTTTTGTTTGAATCTCTTTGGAAGAAAAATAGGGGGCACCATTTCCGGACACATTTTTGGTTCAAAGGTGATCCCCGTGAATATATAAATCCGGGGGAAATTTCTTTTCGCCCAAAAGCTAAAATCGTCAACAAAGGGGATTCCTTGGGGAAAAATTGGGAAAATTGGGTTTCCTTCAAGATTTTTGCGTATTGTGCACATAGAAACCAGCCCTTTTTTTTTTTTTTTTTTTTTTTTTTTCCCTGCAGATGAGTCCCAAGGGGGAAAAAAATTTTCCGAAATAAAACTAACAAGACTGGTTTCGTTTTTGGTTAATCCCGAATAAATCTTCAGATACTGTCAATTTTTTTTGGGTTTCTGTTGTTGCTGAAACACTGATATGGTGCCCTTTTTTTTTTTCCTCTTTCCTTCGTCTTCTCCCCCTTTCCTTTTTTTTTCTTTTTTTTTCCTTCTCTCTCTCGACCCTGTTCCAAACATCTCTTCACAAACAATGGTCGTCCAAATAAAAAGTTCAGTTTCAAGATTCTATTTCACGCGTTCATTATTTGATGTAATCGATGTATGGTACACGCATCCAAGGCCACCAAATGCTGTTTCATAAATGTATTCCGATTCATAGTTATTTAGCCCACCAGATGCTTATTCGCGCGCGTGTGTGTGTGTGTGTGTGTGTGTGTGTGTGTGTGTGTGTGT
>JABMCL010003571.1:1022500-1027500 GCA_018857735.1 Alviniconcha marisindica | reverse complement strand
GGGGGGGGATGTTTGTTGTTTGTTTGGTGTGTGTGTGGGGGGGGGGGGTGCGTGCGTGTGTGGTGCGTGCGTGCGTGCGTGCGTGTAGTGTGTGCGTGTTGTGTGTGTGTGTGTGTGTGTGTGTGTGTGTGTGTGTGTGTGTGTGTGTGTGTGTGTGTGTGTGTGTGTGTGTGTGTGTGTGTGTTGTTGTTGTTGTTGTTGTTGTTGTTGTCGTCGTTGTTTTCATTTTTGTGTTTGTTTGTTGTTGTTGTTATTGTTGTTTTGTTTTTTTGTTTTTTGTTTTTCTTTGTTTTCGTTTTGTTGTTGTTACTGACAGCTCTTCTGGTTGCTAGAACGTTGCTTTTTCCTCTTTTCAGTGGTTTGACAGTTAAAACTTTCTTACGCCGGTAATTGATTGTTGTTGTCGTTGTCTTTGTGTATTATTCGAGACCAGTTACAACCGGGTGAATTGCTTAGGACGGATTAACCTAACCTCCGGCTCGGAAAACAAAATTCCTTTAGACGAACACGACCTTGGGTGTAGGAACGTGTCGGGCGGAGGAATCTATTTTCCTTCAGTGGATCTCAAGAATGGGTATCAAAATACATAGCTTTTGTTGTGTGATCGACGACCCGACGTTCTAGCCTATCGTTAAACTTGGTTATACCATGTGTTTCTGTGAGCTTTCTTGAGAGTGTGGTACTCTGGGTACAATAAAACTAGCGTGATCACTAAGCAATAATATGGTGTGAACTGTGTACGGTCTATGTCACTAAGGACGTGTCGTCAACAAGGACAGATGCGATACGCCTTGTGCATAAAAAAATGATCAGATACTTACTTACCCAGGCCAGGCATGGCCTTCAGTGAAAATCTTTGCAACATGACATCACTGACCTCGGCAGAAAAGAACGCAAAATGTTGAAAGGTACGTCACTGCTGCAAGTCTCTGTAGCCGCTGATTATGACCATAATGTGACGATGTCTTATAGACTGCACGTCCTCAAAAATAACACAGTCCTACCATATAACTTTATACGGAAGAAAGGAACTTTTGTTGTTGTTGTTGTTGTTTTTACGCCCAATCAACAAGGACGGTTATATCAGGGCGAAAGACACGCGGAGAAATTCCCAGTAGTACCGGGGTATGAATACTGGACTGTGTCCTCCCTCGTTGATCTGAATGCACCATCAGAAACCCGAACAATCGTCATAAGAAATCACTGACGGAAGTGGCGTCACAACGCTCTGTACTGGGGTGAAGACTGAACAAAACATTGCACAGTGCATGTCCTTCCCCGCTGATCTGAACACATCCCCAGAAAGTCAAGCAATCGTTATAAACACCACTGACAGCAGCGATGTCACGACGCTCTATACTGGGGGGTGAACATTGGACAAACGTGCCTTTTTCCAGCTTCTGTCCGCGGTTTCCACACTCAGTGCCAACATTAAACACGGATCAGGTGGAACCTTTTCGTACCCAGACCAAATATTGGCAGTATATAATCATGTTCTACGCTGGGGCTAGAGAAAATATTATCTTTCCAGTGACCAAGGCGTACACTGTGGATCAAAGCCCAATGCCAAAGCGTACGCATGTTGTACGCCTATATAAATCGAAGATCGAGTACAACTGGTCCCTCAAATGCACACACTCGTGTAAAAGAAAAACAAGCAACATCACCACAGGTAAGTTCTGCTTCGTTATAACCCGGGAGCAAATCACACACAGTTTCGTTGTGCCTTGAGGTCAAGAGTGGGAACTGGCGCCTCCGTACGTCCTTACCACGCTTCATTAAACACCCACACTCACACATTCGTTACTCAAGTGTTTTGGGGAGAGACGTCGAAGTAAGCAAAACAGTTTCCCACAGACACCGCTCCCGCGCGTCGCTCTTTGACTGTCGTGCCTTCGCTGGCTGAACTGCCGATCGTATTTGGTTTGTTGAGCGGTCTGGACGACTATTAACCTGTCGGCCAACACTGAGTGACAGACGCGACACACAGACGAGGCACGCCACACTTTTGACCTCCGACAGCTCAGAATCATTTTCTTTCTGTCATCGATGTACAAATTACGTGGCTTAATACAACATTTTGCGGTGAAACAAACGGGTCAAGTTTCTGAAATGATGCAGTGAACAGTGAGTGATACTAGCAATTTGTTGCAAAGCAATAAATTTACTGAATTAACAACCAAACTTACCCGGCTTTGCAAGGGCAATAACCATCCAACAGTCGTCTTCACAGAATCGATGACGATGCTGACCGTTGCAGCTACAAACTTATGTAAGTGTAACTCCATGGTCACAGCTCTGTCAGTTTTGTCCTGGCTGCGATAAACACGGCCAAAAAAGCCTTTTTCGAAATCTTTTCGGTCACTCTTCACCTTGTTTGACGTAACGCTATTTCAAAATTGTTGCGATCAAAGTTAGTAGTCACTATTGCCCTTTATTTGTGGCTAGCTAGTCAAATCAATTGCCATTAGCAGACGACAGCTCTGGGCATGCGCACTTGAGACCTAATAAGTGGCCTCTTCCCTGCCAACACGTACGTGTGGCCTCTCGATCATTGTACGTGGCTGTGACAATAAGCAGCTGTGAAGTTCGTTGTCTAACCAACGACAGAGAAAACTGCTTTCTGTCTTTGCCTCGAAGCGATAGCTGCTACAGGGCAAATAAAACTCCGATATGTCACCCGGTAAATCTTTAAACATGTGGGCGCCGCCACACCTTAGTCGGAGCTCGTGTCAGTGGGCGAAGTTTTCTCTCTGCTGGCGACAAGTTAATTGTTGGCACAAGACAGGCGTCTTGCACAGTCCCCCCCCCCTTCCCCCCTCTCTCTCTCTCTCTCACTCTGTGTGTGTGTGTGTGTGTGTGTGTGTGTGTGGTGTGTGTGTGTGTGTGTGTGTGTGTGTGTTTGTGTGTGTGTGTGTGTGTGTGTGTGTGTGTGTGTGTGTGTGTGTGTGTGTGTGTGTGTGTGTGTGTGTGTGTGTGTGTGTGTGTGTGTGTGTGTGTGTGTGTGTGTGTTTAAGATATATATTATGTGCAGTATTCACTGTAAGAAACCGTGTGAGAAGTGAGAAGTGACTGTGGACAGGGAAAACGGGTCGTAGGTCTGAGGTGATGTTGTTCTGACTTGGACCGATATGATACACTATTAATATAGTATATAGGTGTAGTTGTTTTTGAGTGTGTGAGTGTGTGTACACGTGTGTGCGCGCGTTCGTAAAAGGTGGGTGGGGGTGGGGGGGGTGGGTGGAGGAGTGGGAATAAGAGGGAGAGACAGGGGGAGGGTGGGGAGAGAGAGATTTTTACATTTATCTTTTCCCCTGGTTTTGTGTTTCATTGTTCGTTGTGAAGCGCTTAGAGCTTCCTAAGAGTAGGCGTTCTGTGATCTAGAAATCTCAGACTGTTATTTGTTATTATGATATAAAATAAGATTTGACTTGACTGACCCAGCTTTCAACCAGAGATGCAGACATTCAAGAGGAACCGAAATGGAGAAGGGCGGGGATAGCTCAGTGGTTAGAGCGCCGGACTCGTGATTGAAAGGTCACGGGTTCGAATCCGGGGTCAACATTCTGTATTAACTCTTATTTCGGTATCCGTTCCACCCCGTTTTACCGCAGTAGCACGTAAAAGATCCCGGTCATTCTGCCAAAAGTGCGGGTGGCAGGTTACAGCTAAACACGCATACACCTTACGTATGTGGCTTTGCATGAAGTGACCATTGTATGGTGTTCACAGAACTTGCGCCGAGACGGCAGCAGTTTCATGTGGCACCGGCTATGCCAGCGCTGTATGTACACCACTTCGGTGGATATTCAGAAAAACGTGCTATAAAAAGCTAGTCACTCATGTAGAATCACATGCGAGCGCAGTGAGTCTGCTCGAGAGCGGAAAATAGCGCTATATGAGCAATCATCAATCATCAATCAAATCAAATCCTCTATGGATTAATTGCCCCATCATCGATAGAAGTGCACTATACAACGACAACAACAAAACAAACTTAAAGACATTTTAAAGACACAGCAATATTTCACTCGATTTCTCGTCCTGTTAAAAAGTCGTGAAAACACAATCGTTAGTTACTGCTGCCGTCTTGTACCCGGCCTGTATTTGTGACGTCATGAATAATGCCGGACTGTGTGGCAAAGGAATTGAATATAAGCTATCTTAACGGCAAATTCAGATTCCGTTTGCTTTCTTCGTATTGTCCAATGTCCAACGACCACAACTCTGTGGTCCCTAAATTTCATGTCACAATAACTTCGCGGTATCACCGATCTGGAGACTGACCACAGAAAACTGTTCATGTTTCACATCAGCAATCTCAGTGCAGATAATTTGTGGAGCATCTGATTCATTTGTGTCTAAAGAATACCAAAGAAACCAGTCAGTGAGCCCTTTCGCAGACGTCAGTTAGCCTATATGTCCTACAGTCCCCCAAAACAGAGGGTCGAAACTTTCGATTCAAAAATTTAACAAAACCAGGGTGGTGGTGGTGGTGAAAACCTCTTTCCTCTCCAGTACATCTCCGGAGACAACTCGGTGTTAAAAAAAAAAAAGTTTAAAAAAGAGCAAGTCTTATTGACTGAGAACGCGCGGGATATAAATAGACTCGAACACTGTAAGAAAGTCTACATAAGAAATTGACACTGGGAGGAATTTCCCTTGTCGCACCGGGGAGTTGAACCTGAGTCAATAGCGCGTCGGACACGATGTTTATGCAGCCAGTGGAGCCACATCCCCGCTGTGACTGTAGGTTGAATATCAACAATCAATGACTCATTTCTTCGTCTCTTTTGTAACACCGTGTCTTTATACCAGCCACCCGGTTCCTCATGCTTCAACTGACACACGAGGTAGCTTTTTCAGAAGATGGGAACCATGGACCTACATATACAAATCCTTGACGGGAACCAACTAACAACATTGTTAAAAAATCTTTTTTTTTTTTTTTTAAACGCCAATGACGACCAACACACAAGGGAGTTCATTAGCGCTCGAAA
>JABMCL010003571.1:1012500-1017500 GCA_018857735.1 Alviniconcha marisindica | reverse complement strand
ACCCTGACATGGACTAGGGGATCTTTAACGAGCGTATGCGACCTTTTTGCATATGTATACACACGGGGGGCCTCGGTTTATAGCCTCATAAAAAGGACTTCTGTAGAGTGTGCTCGGAATTTGACTCCGGAGAAATCTGCTGGCGTAAAGTCTGGCACGTAACGGCCCCACATCCATGTGGTGACCACGGTCGATCATGCTTAACCCATATATGCCCAGAGATCTTTTAACGCTAAATACCCTGATGCAAAATGCCTTCGCGTTCTTGCAAACGGTGGCATCCTCCAAAAACCAACAGGGGGAAATACCAAACCTCCTCTTCTTTGAATAAAGGAAGTTTCTCTTCAGAGGTGCATACCAGCAGGATGCCAGAATTACACACAGCTAAAGCAGCCTAACAAAACCATTTATGTGTCCTGAATGTGGGACGGTGAGTATAAATGGGTAACTTGGCTTTCGCTCTGCTTAGTGAGCCTGTTTGGCCTAGCGGTAAGGCGATAGGCTGGTAAGCGGAAGGACCTCGGTTCGATACCGCTTCGGCTCTCCTTTCTCTTCAAAAAGGTTGTGGTTTGTGGACACTGTCTTGTAACTTTGTCCATCACTTCCTACTGAAACATTAAAATGGCTCTCATCGCTGCCCATCTTAATGCAGGAATTATTCTGGTGGTCACAGTGTAGCGATAGGTATAATTATAATCTCCCTCTTCCCCTCCCCCCCCCCCCCCCCCCCCCCCTTCTCCCCGTCCCTAATAAGCCTTATGGTTTCTGTAGACGTTAAGCACCATGTTTACTTACTTCGCTCTGCTCAGAGATTCAGGAGCTGTGTGAGAGTCGAGGTGGCCGCCCTGGGCTTTCCGTCCTAATGAACCTTACGGTTTCTGTGGACGTCAAGCAATATTGAACCATGCTTAGGCATTGGTCACAGTTTGTCAACCGACATCCGAGGACATGAAGCACTACATCATCATCATCATCATCGCTCTGCTCCACCGTCCCCCGTTATATATGTAGCTATGTATGCTTCATCTACTGCCATGAATTATGTCTGTCTAATTTCTTCCATCCTGGTCAGTTCAACTTCATTTTTTCACAACTCTTAAAATGTCAGTGAGGGGGGGGAAGAAATTCCCATAACCAATTTAAGGTTTTTTTTACTTTAGCGACTTGTGTTTTTTTATACATATAAATAATAATATATAGTATAGATAAAGTAGATTATAAAAGAGAAAAAGGGGAAGGGGGAAAGAAAAAGAGAGAGAGAGAGAGAGGAGAGAAAATGGGGGAGGGGAGGGGAGAGGGGAGAAAAAACACACCCAAAAAAAACACACCCACACACACACAAAAACACACACCACCCCCCAACACACCCACACACACAAACCACATTTTCACCCACGCGCGCACCACGCACCCCCCACACAGCGCGCGCGCGCGCAGGGCACGCACCCACGCCCCCCACGCACGCACCCCCAAAACCCCTTTTCAGAAAGGAATAGTTTTGAAGAGGGGAGATGTCAGAGTTTGATTTAAAAGATAAAGATCACAACTTTGAAAAGGGGAAACTGTTCCAGACAAGGGTGCAGCTAAAAAGCGAGGGGTTTTTACACAGAGGGAAGAAAAAAGAATAAAAGTCCCCCAAAAAACAACTAGCTGGGGGGTTTGGGTTTGTAAATTTTAAAGGGAAAGTTCGTCGTAGCCAGGAGCGCCCAAATTTTGGACAGTTTGAAAGCACGGAAAAGGGGGTTTGTACTGTTTGGGGAATAAATATCGACAGCCCACTCATCGATCCCGAAAATTTTTTTTTTTTCCAGGCCAAAGCTAAATTTTCTCTAAAAAAGCGCCTAAATTTGCCGTTCAAAAACGTCTAACAAAAAATGTAAAGCTGGGTACAACTTCAAAACTAAAAAGTCCTAAGGTGGGCCAGGAAAAACGCCCCCAAAGTTTCGTCCGTCTCTTTGGGTGGGAAAGATAATTTTGCTGTCCCAAATGGGCTTCTTTTATTTTGGGGGTTAAACCCGGGGGGGGTTTTCCCCGTGTTGTGTGTGGAGGGGGGGCCGGACATGACTCTTTTTTGTGTGTGGGGTGTTGTGGGGGGTGTTGTGTGTTTGTGTGTGTGTGTGTGTGTGTGGGGTGTGTGTGTGGTTTTGTGTTTTTTGTGTTTTGGTGTGTTTTTGTGTGTTTTGTGTGTGTGTGTGTTTGTTTTGTGTGGGGGGTGTGTGTGTGTGTGTGTGTTTGTGTGTGTGTGTGTGTGTGTGGGGTGTGTGGTGTGTGTGGGGGTGTGTGTGTGTGTGTGTGTGTGTGTGTGTGTGTTTGTGTGTGTGTGTGTGTGTGGTTTTGGGGTGTGTGTGTGTGTGTGTGTGTGTGTGTGTGTGTGTGTGGTTTTGTGTTTTGTGTGTGTGTGTGTGTGTGGGGTGTGTGTGTGTGGTGTGTGTGTGTGTGTGGGGTGTGTGTTTTTGTGTGGGGTGTGTTGTTTTGGTTGTTTGGGTGTGTGTGTGTGTGGGGTTTTTGGGTGGTGTTGTGTGTGTGTGTGTGTGTGTGTGGTTTTGTGTGTGTGGGGTGTGTGGGGTGGGGGGGTTGTGGTGTGTGTGTGTGTGTGGGGGGGGGGGGGGTGGGGTTTTGGGGGGGGTGGTGGGGTGTTGGTGGGTGTGTGTGTGGGTGTGGGGTGTGTGTGTGGGGGGTGTGGTGTGGGTGTGTGTTTTGGGGGTTGGGGTGTGGGGTTGTGTGTGTTTTGTTTTGGGGTGGGTTTGTTTTTGTTGTGTGTGTGTGTGTGTGTGTGTGTGGGTGTGGGGGGGTTTTGTTGTGTGTGGGGTGTTTTTGTGGGGTGTGTGGGGTTGTGTTTTGGGGTGTGTTGTGTGTGTGGGTGGTGTGTGTGGGGTTTTGTGTGTGTGTGGGGTGGGGTGTGTGTGGTGTGTGTGTTGTGTGTGTGTGTGTGTGGTGTGTTGTGTGTGTGTGTGTGTGTGGTGTGTGTGTGTGTTTTGTGGGTGGTTGTGGGGTGTGTGTGGTGTGTGTGTGTTTTTGTGGGGGTTGTGTTTTGGGGGTGTGTGGTGTGGGGGTGTGGGTGTGTGTGTGTGTGTGTGGGTTTGTGTTGTGGTGTGTGGGTGTTTTGGGGTTTGGGGGTGTGTGTGTGGTGTGTGTGTGGGTGTGTGTGTTGGTGTGTGTTGTGTGGGTTGTGTGTGTGTGTTTTGGGTGTGTGTGTTGTGTGTGTGTTTGTGTGGGGGTGTTGTTTTGGGGTGTGGGTGTGTGTGTGTGGGTGTTTGGGGGTGTGTGGGGTGTGTGTGTGTTGGGGGTGTGTGTGTGTGTGTGTGTGGGGGGTGGGGGGGGGGGTGTGTGTGTGTGTGTGTGTGTGGGGGTGGGGGGTGTGTGTGTGTGGGTGTGTGGGGGTTTTGTGTGTGGTTGGGGTGTTGGTGTGTGTGTGTGTGGTGTGGGGGTGTGTGGGGTGTGTGTGTGGGGGTTGGGGGGTGTGTGGTGTGTTGTGTGGTGTGTGTGTGGTGTTTTCAGTGTGGGGTGGGGTGTGTGGTTGGTGTGTGTGGTGTTGTGTGTGTCTGTGTCTGTTTGTTTTTGTGTGTCTGTGTGTGTCTGGTGGGTTTTTGTGCCCTGTTTTGTGTGGGGAGAGCTTGAAACTGGGGGGCCACAAGAATGTGTGCTCCTGTCGCCCGGTGGCCCCAAAGCCCGCAAGTACTGAAAATTTGTAGGGGGGATTTAACCCCTTTCCCCGCCACCAACCTTGCATTTGTGAACTGCCGCCTGTGAAAACGCCTCTTCTTCTTCCGTATAGTGAAGACTGACACTTTTAGTGCATACTGGATTATTTTGCTCTTTCCAGAATTCACCGAACTTTCACATGAACTACAGGATCTTTAAAGTGCGTATCTTTTTCAATGCGTATACACACGGGGTGCCTCGACTTCTAGTATCATCCTAAGGACTTTTGTAGAGTCTGCACAGAGTTTTACACCAGGGAAATCTCAGGGCCAGAGCAAAGCCTAGCACATAACGGCCACCTATCCATGTGCAGAGCTGTGGGAAAGTCGGGGTGGCCGTCCTGGGCTCTGTCCCGGGCTCTGGAAACCATAGGCCTATGGACGTAAAGCAACGCTCAACCATCAACATCCATGTGCGTATACGTATGTGTGTGTGTGTGTGTGTGTGTGTGTGTGTGTGTGTGTGTGTGTGTGCACGCTCGCATGCACGCAGACACCAAACACACACGTCTTCAATAACTAATCTTTGTTTTGTTTTGCGATCAGAGCAGTACTACTCCGTTCTTGTTTGGCAAGGGCCCAAATACCAAGCTGTGACCGGTCTGATAATGATATGCTTGTTGACTGACAAGACATCTGTTTCACGTGCACTTGACACCAGGAAATGTCACTCTTTTCTGTGACAATCGAATGTCAGGGATGGCTGTACTTCTCTTAAAGGTTACCCTAAGCGACGAAGCTTACTGGCCTAAAAAAAAAGAAGTTTTTTTTCTTTCTCTCTCTCCCTTTCTTGTTGTTGTTTATTTGTTTGTTTGTTTTTGTTTTCTGTTTGTTTGTTGTTTGGGGGGTTTCTTTTTTGTTTGGTTGTTTTTTCCCCTTTGTCAGTGGTTGACTGGGCTCAAAGCACCAACTAACTAACTAACTGGTTGGTTTTTGTTTTGTTGTTGTTGTTTGTTGTCATTGCTGTTGTTTGTTTGTTTGTTTGTTTTAAGTGCAAATATTTCTATTTCCAGGCGGCGGGTTGGTCAGACTTATTTAACGCCGACTTGTCTCCGAAGAGTCTACTGGCGGGGACCGAGATCCCATGAGGTGGGGGAAGAGGGAGGCATTTACCTGTCGGTACACTGTCACCACCAGAATGACTTCTGCATTAAGATGGGCAGCGATGAGAGCCATTTTAATGTTTCAGGAGGAAGTGATGGACAAAGTTACAAGACAGTGTCCACAAACCAGGCTTTTTGAAGAGAAAGGAGAGCCGAAGCGGTATCGAACCGAGGTCCTTCCGCTTACCAGCCTAAC
>JABMCL010003571.1:935000-1010000 GCA_018857735.1 Alviniconcha marisindica | reverse complement strand
TTCGATTTGCGTGACCGCTTCAACTTTATACAAAAGGCATCCCAAACCAACTTTTCAGCACTGAAAAATAACAACACTCCAGTGACGCGTAGCAAGCTGCTTCTGTGGAGGAAAGCTGATGTGATGCTGATGCCATTAAAGAGGATCATCAAGAATTATATATATATATACAGATGCCTTTGCAGCAAACTTCACGTTGACCATTTCCACAGAACAACTTCGGGCAGATTTTAAGGAGACGGTCCTGCGCGTTGTTGAGAAACGGGTGCCCTCTAAAACCACGGCGGCACTGACCAGCAGTTCCTGGATAAACACCTCTATACAGAAGAAATCAGGAGAAAACAGCATGCCCACTGGAAAGCAAGGAAGACAGGGAAGAAAACTGACATCAACCTCTACAAGCGTCTACAAGCAGAAGTGAAGTTTGACAGCAAACAGCATACATACATGTAGAAAGTCAGAGATGATTTTAACACTAACCCAAAAGAACTGTGGTCATATATCAAGAGCAAGTGCCACAAATCAACAGATGAATGACCATCCTTGCAGCTCCAAACACAAAGAAGCAGAGCTCTGAATAGTCATCCGTGGCTGACCTAACCATGACTTCTGATTGGTCTTCTTTGAAGTAGTTCAAAGACAGTGTTGGGGAAACCTGTGAGAGACAGGGTCAGGGTGGAGTGTATGTATTGATCATTATATGGGCTTTGAACTGAAATGAACTGACCTCCTTCATCATTTTGAAGATTATGTCACTGTTGTGAGGGTGTTGTTAATATTGATAGTGGTGTTTTACACAGTGTAATGTGGTATTGTCTTCATTGAGCTGGAGACTTGATTCTGCTGGTTGACCACTTTTAACAGATTCCTCAGTTTGATATTTTCCATCACATGACACATGTACGGTGGAGGAGGGTCTAGAGGTACTGGGTCTTTGTCTCCCTTGAGAGGTTGCTGCTGCACTGCACAATGCCCAAAGTTAGAGTGCAGCTTCCAGAGTGATGGGTAGCACTGAACTTGTATGTTTGGCAGTACGTACAGGCATTGGGAAACAGTTGCCCAATGGTGGCACATCCTCTACACAGATTGCTAGCCCCATCTGAGAATCTCTTGTCTCATTGTTTTACTGCTTGTTTGTGTCCTGATATAACCGCCCTGGTTGACTGGGCATAAAAACCCAAGTTACTGCTACTACTCCCCCAACCCAACTAATACAGAGATAGCCCAGAAAAGGTTACTGTCTGTATAAAACATTGAACTGGCAACCTCTGAAGTCTGACCCTTTGTCCAGTGTTTAACCACTGAGATAGCCCAGAAAAGGTTACTGTCTGTATAAAACATTGAACTGGCAACCTCTGAAGTCTGACCCTTTGTCCAGTGTTTAACCACTCATCCATACTACCTTAAACAGAATAGCGGTTTGTATAGATCTGTCTATCCCACTATTTATTATAATTTTATTGCATTGTTCCAGGCTGACATTCTGCATGCTTATCATGTGCTTCGCAATCATGGCTTCCCCAAGCAGAACATCATCACAATGATGTATGATGACATCGCAAACAATCCTCTGTAAGCAAGTTTCCTTTTCCCATTTGCTATCTGTTTATAAATAAGTGTACTGTAACCAGTAGATTTGCATGTTAGATGGCAACACACTGTTTCGACTTGTTTTTCAACTGTGAAAAAAAGTTTGCTTTAATTTGTAAAGAGAACTTTTTATTATTGTGGATTAACTTTTTAATGATAGTTAATTGGAACATGTAAAATGACTGACTGAGAAAGAGAGAGAAATGCTAATGTCATTATTAAGTAAAAGATTTTCACTGTATTTGAGTCAAATCAGCTGGTGACATGCCCATATACACCAAAACTAGTAAAACTAACAGTAATACAGGCATGAGTGAAAGCTTTCTGTTGAAATATACACATACATTTTTATTTTGAAACTGCGATGTACTGAATTTTCAGCAGTTTGAACTCTTATAAAACATGGATTCAAAATTCAGACTGATGATCAGACCAACTGTGTTGAACTTGAACTAGGACATAGGTCTTTCATTACAGGTTTAAATGTGTGTGTGTATAAATATTTGATTAGTTCTTCCAGCAGGTACAAGTGCAACTGTATACCTGTACACTGTAACCTCTGACAAAAGACTACCAAGAAAACTTACTTAAACTGAGTTAAAGTGGTCTTTAAAGGAACAAGCTCTCTGAAAACATGTTTTTTGAATGGGTAAAAGAAATCATAATTTAACTTGAAATCAAGGATTTGGGGTGGTAAAGTACAAGGTGTACACAGTGTTGTTGTCACTAGCATTGAAACAAGTTTACAAAAAACAGTGGTAATTTGAACAGAGAACAGTGGTAATTTGAAAGGTGCAATCTGTTGTCAGTACTTAACAAGTTACAGTTGAAAATGTTACAGGCAACTGTAGTAATCAGTCAGAAACAAGTTACAAGCAACAGTGGTAACATGTAAAGTGCTGTGTGTTATCATTCAACAGCAACCCTTACCCTGGAAATGTGATCAACCAGCCTGATGGACCCAATGTCTATCCCGGTGTCGTCATTGACTACAAAGGCGAAGTAAGGAGACTTCTTCTGTTTTTGATTTAATTGGTCTTTTTGTTTGTTTGTTGTTGGGAGAATGTTGAAGGAGGAGGAGGAGGGTGTTGCCCTGATAATTGATATGGCCAACCTAGTTAATGGGCATTCACCTTCACTTTTTATTTTAACTAAGGATATGAGATCTGAAGAGTGGGCCAGCTGGTTGAGACCAACAATCATTTACACTACAGTCAAATCCTGATGAGCAAATCCTGATCAACATTTTGTGTCTTCATTCACTGTCTCAGGATGTGACACCTGAGGTGTTCCTGGCTGTTCTCAGTGGAGATGCAGAAAGACTGAGCGCTTTGGGTTATCCTGGGGGCAGGGTTATCAACAGGTACGTTATAGTTTTTCAGTGCCCACTCTTTTAACTGTTCCCATTGGTAATTGAGACATTACAGAGATTAAACAGGGCTGCAGAAATACACTTGCTTGGTTGCATGCCCATGATGATGATGAGCAGAAAATCTTCTGAGAGAATCAAGACCAAAACCTGCTAGCCTGCATCAGGAGCATCATAATTTTGCCTTCTACAATGATGAATCCTCTGAACTTATAAAACCTTTCGATCATCTGAGAGGATATCATTATCAGAGTGGAGTCATCTGCAGTGTGATCGCCATTTTATTTTGGCCCAAACTGCAAAATCAAGGCAAAGTGTGAAATGGAAAAAAGTTTGGATGACATTCTAGGGGCAATAAATATCAGGCTAGTAATATTTAGTAGTAATAATTCCTTCATGAGTCCAGTTGGCAAATAGTAATAAAAAATGTTCAGTTTTTGTGGTCCTGTTAAATTTCAGTGTCATTATTGTTGTCCTTCCAGGTACATGCTAGAGTATTGCATTAGTAAACATGTGTGATGTGCTTGTTTTGACCAGTTTTACCATCTTAGTAACTGTGTTAACACACTTTCCTTTAAAAAGAAAAGAAAAAAAAGTTTTCCCAAATCTTTCTTATGTTTTATTTTAGTTATCCTTGAAGACTTGCAATGTGGCAACAGGCACATGGCTACTGTTTTTGTTATGATTGCCCTTGTCAGAGAGTAGTCAAGGACAGCAGTAGCTGCACAGTGACCTGACAATCCAGCAATGTGTCCATATCCACTTCATCTGTGTCTGCTTTACTATTATAAAAAAACTACATCCATATTATTATTTTTAATGGAATCAACAAAGGGAGCCAGTCCCATTCAACTGGTGTCACACAAGGGACACAACCACAGGGACAGGAATAACCTGGGATAACTATTACCTGGCATGGGAGTGAAGCCAGAGCAGAACAAGCCACTAAGGTGGCATCTTCATTTTAACCATACCTTTTAACCCTGGCCAGTTTCTGTAAAAGAAACTGATGGTCTCTTTCAGGAGATCCTGTCCTCTTCTCCAAAAAAAGACATATCTGTTGGGTGAAGCAGACAGGCAAAGGTTCGCTGTAATCCATTGATTGTAGATTGTGTCAATCTGTTCTGTTTCCAGTTTCTCAAAAACCAGCAGCTCTCTTGCAGGAGGACCTGTTGCAAAAGTCTGCAAAGAAAGGCATATCTGTTGGGTGAAGCAGACAGGCAAAGGATCACTGTAATCCATTGACTGTAGATTGTGTCAATCTGTTCTGTTGATTTTCCACTGCTGGTTATTTTGAACCAAACACTGGAGCTCTGTTAGGCAGCTTAGATTCATGTTTGTTTTTTCCTGTCATCAGTGGGCCTAATGACCATGTGTTTGTCAACTTTGCCGACCATGGAGGTCCTGGTATTCTGGCCTTCCCTGATGACATGGTGAGTCAGCTTCCTTTAATAATGATGCGGCACATTAGCATCCTTTCCTGATAATGTAGTGAGTCAGCTTCCATTCATAATGAATGGGTATGCTGGCTTTCTTTTTTGCTGCTGCTGATGATCATGATTGCTTTTATATAGCACTATTCTCTGCTCTCGAGCAGACTCATTGCACTTTTGTCGCATGTGATTCTAAATGAGTGACTAGCTTTTTATAGCATGTTTTAAGTATCCACAGAAGTGATGTACTTACAGTGCTGTTTGGCTTTTACATGGCTGGTGCCACATGAAACTGCTGCTGTCTTGGCACATTCTGTGTACACCATACAACCATGCATCATGTCATATCATTCAAAGCCACATAGGTAGGGTGCATGTGTGTTTAGCTGTAACCTGCCACCTGCACTTTTGGTAGAATGACTGGAATCTTTTACATGCTACTGTGGTAACATTGGGGTGGGATGGATACAGAAATAAGAGTCAATGCAAAAGGTCCCTGAAGTTGGTGATCACAAGTCAGTTGTTCTCATTTCTCCTCTTGAATTTGAATGTTGAGGTTCACCCAAAGCTGAGTGAGATTTTGTGGTGGCATTTCTTTCCTAGCATAGAAATTCATGCAAGTGTAATGTCTCCTGCTATCGGGCAGCTGTACAGGGACTTCAGGGTCTGCAGTTGTGTGGAATGTCGAATACAGTTGTGTGTCACAAGATAGTTGGAAGGACATTGTCCATGCAGTATTGATAATAATAATGTATTGTGTACTGTTTCTCTGATTGGAGCACATAGCCCATTACAGCAATGCAAAGATCAAGGAATCAAATATAGTGATGACAAACTAACTTGTTCACCAAGATACAAGCCAGACAAACAACTCACTCACCAAGATACAAGCCTGACAAACAACTCACTCACCATGATACAAGCCTGACAAACTAACTCGCTCACCAAGATACAAGCCTGACAAACTAACTCACTCACCAAGATACAAGCCTGACAAACTAACTCGCTCACCAAGATATAAGCCTGACAAACTAACTCACTCATCAAGATACAAGCCAGACAAACTAACTCACTCACCAAGATACAAGCCAGACAAACTAACTCACTCACCAAGATACAAGCCAGACAAACTAACTCACTCACCAAGATACAAGCCAAATACAGCAAAATCAGTCGCCCACAGAGAAAAGCTCATGTAGCACAGCACAAAATGTCTGTTGTGTAAGCTTTCATTTTTATCTTTCTTTTGCAGCTTTATGCAGGAGCTCTGGAGAAAACGCTGAAGAAAATGTATAAGCAGAAAAAGTACAAGAAGGTAATGATAAGTAGATTCAGAGAGAGAAAAAACTTCTTAACATTGTATATTTTGGGGAATTTGGTGTGTTTTTGTGCAAATATGATATCTTTATGGCAACTGACACATGAAGATCACAAGTAAGTTAGAATTTCCAAATGACAATAAGTGAGTTTTCTGCAATGGAATAATGAAGTATTTAAAAAAAAAAAAGTGTGCTGGTTTGGCAGAATTTAACATATTGGCCTATTCCATCATGCGTGTATCTGAATTTGACAGTGATCTATTCCATCATGTGTATCCATTTCTGTTTCAAATCTTAGTCTTTTCAATACCTGAAATTCATGCCTGTTTGTATTAAAAGCTCTAACTGGTATCAAAAGCTCTAACTGAACTCAGTAAAACTATGATTTGATTTAATTCACTTACAAAAACAACAAATATTCTTGTGCGTTAGGTGAGAACTGCCATGAGGGTCTTTGTTCTGTCTCTTGTAACAGTGTTATACATGTGACATGAATCATAGTTTTTCATACACTATTATTTCCTTATGATTCACCAGGACCACTTTCAGAACATACAACTGATATATGTTTTTCTTTTACTGGCATAGTTGAATTTCTGTCCAATTCATTGTCATAAAATGACTGATAGTTTGTATTGCTGATGTTCAGACTATGATTTTAGCATGGTGCAGTACTTAACAAATAACAATAATTGAAGTATTTGTAAAGCACAAAATCTTGTCCATAAAGAATATTCTAAGTGCATAAACAGACACACACACATATGGGCACCTGCACACACAAGCATTCTGACTATACAAAGCTTAATTTACACAGCTTAGAGACTTGAGGTGGATGAAGACAGCAGCACGAAACAGAAAACATAGCAGGTCTACAGATTTGGGAACTGTTTTTGGCTGACATGTACCTGAGGGGATCTGAAACATGTCTGAGGGTTACATGGAATAATTAACGGGGTAAACTTTTTGTTTGTCTTTTTCCCCCTCTCATCCCCTCGTCTCATCCATAAAACAAAACAACAACAAAAACAACTTTGATAACAAACAAACTAATGTGTCATCTTTATTTTATTGTCATTTTTTTAAATATTTTATTTCTTTTAATTATCTGGCATGCTGAAACATATAGAATAATCAATTGAGTAAACTTTCTTTGTTTTTCTCCTTTCCCCCCCCCCCCCCCCCCCACCTCCCTTGTCTAATAGATAAACAAACAAAAAAACTTTGATTAATAACTAAAAGAAATTGTCACCTTAGTCCAATGTTGTCTTTTTTTATTTTTTTCAGTTGGTGCTTTACGTTGAAGCATGTGAATCTGGCTCAATATTTGCATCCAAGCTGCCTAAGAACATCAGCAGTATGTACAGGGACAGACCTATGTAACTGCTATCTGAAAAACACCTCTGTGTGCTTCAGAGGAATTTGCTTTTAATTCATCATTTCATGCAAACTGATGCAACCCATCACACACTTCAAACCCCCCAGCTCTTTGCCGCTGATAATCAAGAGAAATAATTATTGCATAGTTTAGATTTGAAAAAGGTTTAGTTCAGAAAACAAGTCATTCAGATAAAGTCCTGCACCTGAAATCAATTATATCAAACCTCTATCGTGATTTTAATAAGTGTGATTTAAAGAATGTAAACAATTGAGTTAATGACCATAAAATGATGGAGGGGGGGGGGGGGGTGTAAAACATAGAATACATAATACAGGTGTATTTTTGCAACTATCATTTGTTTGCTTTGTACTTGGCATTACTCACAAGATTAACCACAAGTACACTGTAATCTGTGTCTGGAAGTGCTGATACACTGAATTTCAGTGCTTTGAGTTTTTGTTCTGCGAAATTGAAAACCCTGCATGATCAGACCTTGCAGCAAAACATCCACTATCACCTTTTCCTAAAGATGTATTGACAAAAACTGTATAGTTATCTGATTTGTTCTGTAAAATGAGACAGGCAGATTCAAACTCATTTGTTTGGGTTTTCTTATTTGGAGGTGTTAACACAGTTGTATTGTTTTTTGGAGATAAAGATTTATGCATGTTGTAAAGATGTACCAGAATCTGAGCACTGAATGATGCCAGTACTTTAAACTACAGAGTAACGCCATTTGTAAATGGTCTGTATAATTCTGTCTTATGATACAAACATTTATATTCTGATTGTGATTTGTTGTTGACAGTTTTCGCCTCTACTGCGGCTAACCCATACCAGTCATCATATGCCTGTTACTTTGATGACAAGCGCCAGACCTACCTGGGGGATGTGTACAGTGTCAACTGGATGCAGGATTCTGACATGGTGAGAGCAACACGTACCTGTCTGCACTATAGTGTTAATGCTTCTGTGACCCTGTACATCTGACCTACCTGGGGGATGTGTACAGTGTTAACTGGATGCAGGATTCTGACAAGGTGAGAGCAACAAATAGCTGTCTGCACTATAGTGTTAATGCTTCTGTACATCCAACCTATCTGTGGATGTGTAAAGTCACCTGGATGCAGGATGCTGTCAAGGTAAAAATTAATTGATCACTTTTATATAGCACTATGCTCTCAAAAAGACTCACTGCACTCGTTTTGCATGTGGTTCTGAATGAATGGCTGTCACCTTTTACAGCACAATATTGAACATCCACCAAAGTGGTGTACTTACATTGATATTTTGATGTTACATGGCTGATGCCATACAAAACTGCTGCCATCTCAGCACATGTTCTGTGCACTGGTTTAAAACAGCAAAATACTGGTCTGCACCATAGTGTCCATGCTACTTTGTGCAGCCATCTATCCAGGAGATATGTACAGTGTCAACGGAATACAGGATTCTGATCAGGTGAAAACAACAAAATACTGGTCTGTGCTTCTAGTACTTTGAGCATCAGACCAACCTGGACAATATGTATAGTGTCAACTGGATGCAGAATTCTCACATGATAGGAGCAACAAAAGACATTACCTTCTGGGACTTGTGCTGTATTTGGCTTCTCACCTTTGGCGTGAAACCTTTGCCTGAGGTAGCACCTGATCATTATGCCTTCTGGAACATGTGTCTGATTTGGCTTCTGGTCATTAGATTAGATTATAGCTTGCACTTGATCTGATTTTCAGGAGAACCTAGAGTCAGAAACACTGGCCAAGCAGTTCAAGATTGTCCGACAGGAGACCAACACCAGCAAAGTCTGCGAGTATGGTGACATGGTGAGGCTTGCAGGAAATTTTTTTAAATTTTTTTAATCAGTCCACGGTGGAATGTCCTGAAGAGCAGCTAGGGTTGTCCAGATTACTTTCTCCTGAAAGAGATTTGTCCAAAAAAGAACTAATATAATAATGAGCTGAGAATACTAACTTTCATCCCTGAAAACCGCTACAGCGGTTAAGAGAATCTTTCCCTTCATTCCTGAGAACCGCTAGAGAGGGGCAGGCATAAACACTCCCTTCCTTCCGGCCGCTGCAGCGGTTCTGCCTTTGAAATCCATGCCTATCTGTCACATGGTCAGCAGGTCAGTTCCCCCTGGCCAGTGTAACGGGACCTGGGGAATGTTTTGATAAGCCGCACAATGCTTCGATTAGCCGTGCCTGGCCACTGCCAGAGTGTGGGAAAGTGTCCAGTGCACAAAATTTGTCCATTTCTAGGGATGGGGTTAGGTTATTCTGTACAGTTGGAAAGATGGCGGCTGATGAGTACAACAACAGTGATCAGTTCTCTGACGATGATGTTTATGACAATCTGGGCGAAAATTATTTTGATCTGTTTGAACTGACAGAAGAGGAGAGAGCAGAGCTTGCAAATGCATTTAAAGATGATAGTGAGAGTGGTGATGAATTGGATGATGAAAACCTGCCATTGTTTTTTACTCAGCTACGTTTTGAGTGGACAGGTGGGGACACTGCTGTGACACGAGACATACCTCTGATGTCCAGTGCAGATGTGTACATAGATATAGTAAATATAGTTGTACAGAGTTTCGGTGCAAACATTGTGTATATATATATGATAGAGACGGCGCATGGATTACACTAAAATGAAACAATCATACTGTGAACTCATACTTCCTACTCTTGTGCAAACCGTCACCTTTTCATCACCATTTCAAGGACACAGACAATGTGACAAACGGAATTTCTGGAGACAGTTTCTATGTGAATGTTATCTGGGACATCAGACTGTAAGTAGGGAGCATGTTCCATTTCTCTTGGCATGTTCTGTGGGCCTGCAAAACGTTGGTTTCGTCTGTTTGTCTTAAAAAAGGTATGTGTCACCTTTATTTGCACCTGTGTGTCACCCTCCTGGTGACAGTGACTCTGAAAGTGTGACCATTGCCTTCTGACTTCATTTACCTACACAGCGATATATAGGTTGCCATGGTTTTACTAAGAGCTTGCAGACACAGATGACTCAAACCCACATACCCTCTTTCATACATTTTTTCCTTACGAAAACCCAGGAATGAAAGGACTGTTGTGTACATAGGAACATAGGAATAAGGGGAAGTAATGCCAAATACGAAACAGGGATGAAAGAGCTAATGTATACATCATTGTTTGTCCATGTTGTATTTTATAAACCAGATTGTGTAATTTGTTTCAAAATCTACATTGTATGGACGAATTCTTAAGTGACAGAAAGTGCCAATGTTGATTTCAGTTGTGAAACTCTCGGGAGGGGAGGGGGGGAGGAGGGATGGGCAGAAAGTGTAAACAAAACAAGTTTTGTGCCACTTGGGAGTTTTGCCAAAGAAGTGTATTTTTAGCCAATATGAAATATTTACTGCAGGTGGATTGTTTTTCTTTCTAAAATTTTTTTGTTTAATGAGCTGGGTAGTTAGTGGTCAAGAATAGAAAACTTTATTTATAAACATAATGCAAAGCACAGAAAGATGTCATGGAAAGTGATGCTTCTCTGTCAGTGTTTGTTTCTTTCTCTTGTCTCAGTCAATCACATCCATGGTGGTAGCGGAGTTTCAGGGCAACGAGACCGGGGCACCCATGCCTGTCAGCCCTCACCACCCCACGGTCAGCCTCTTTGCTCTTTGTGCATGCAGTAACCTCAGTGCTCTTCATTTCAGTCCTGTTTAGTCCACTTCAATGCTGGTTAGCTCACTTTAGTGCTGTTTAGTTCATCACAGTGGTGTTTAGTTTGCTACTGTGCTGTTTAGCTCACTAAAGTGGACTAAACAGTACTGAAGTGAGATAAACAGCACTGTCGTGGACTAAACAGCACTAAAGTGAGCTAAGCAGCAAAGAAATTAACTAAACACCCCAGTAGAGAGCTAAGCAACACTGAGGTGAACTAAACACCACTGTAATGAACTTAACTTAGCTCCTTTCAGTGCTGTTTGGTTCATTACAATGCTGTTTAGCTCACTTCCGTGCTGTTAGCTCACTTCCGTGCCGTTTAGTCTACTGTAGTGCTGTTTAGCTCACTTCAAAATCCAAATGCAAAAAGGTTCAAATGAACTCGTATTTATTTTGACACGGACACACAGGATGCAAATTGTTTTAGAATGCTAGCAGTCATTCTGTTTCGGATTTATTTTATTTTTAGGTCACATCAGTGCTGTTTAGCTCACATCAGTGCTGTTTCTGAAGCTCACTTCAGTGCTGTTTAGTCCACTACAGTGCTGTTTAGCTCATTTCAGTGCTGTTTAGTCCACTACAGTGCTGATTAGCTCACTTCAGAGCAGTTTAGTCCACAACAGTGCTGTTTAGACAAATATAATCCATTGCTGTGCTGTTTCATTCACTCCAGTGCTGTTTCACGTCACAATGGTTAAAGCATGCTTGGTTGTGTGTTTTTAACATGCTGGTTCTGTGCTGTACTGAAGTCAGCCTGTGTGTGCATGTATCCAAGTTGGTGGTGGTGGTGGTGTTTGTGTGCAGGAAGATGCTGTGCCTGCTTGTTTGTCTGATGAGCTGATGCCATGTGGTACTGTGACTGAAGCCAGCCTGTGCATGTATCCAGGTTATTGGTGGTGGTAGTGGTGATTGTTGTGTGCAGGAAGATGCTGTGCCTGCTTGTTTGTCTGATGAGCTGATGCCATGTGGTACTGTGACTGAAGCCAGTTTGTGCATGTATCCAAGTTACTGATAGTTGGGATGATCGTTCTGTTGTGTGCAGAAAGATGCAGTGCCAGCACCTGATGTACCCCTGAAGATTCTGGAGTTCAAGTACAAGATGGCCAAAACCCATGAGGAAAAGAGGAAGGCTGCTCACAAGATCAGTGACCTGATGGAGGTAAGATTGTTATGACTGTGTCAGGACTACCATTGGCAGGAGCTGCCACAATTATCATTTTTGTCGTGACAAAACACAACTTTTGTCATGACAAAAGTATGCTTGTCGTGACAAAACTTTTGTCACGACAAACATATTTTTTGTCATGACAAAACTTTTGTCACAACAAATATTTGTCGCAACAAACATAATTTTGTCGCAACAAATGTTTTGTTGCAACAAGCTTACTTTTGTCGCAACAAACATGTGTTTGTCATGTCAAAACACGTCTTTTGTCACAATAAAAGTATGCTTGTCTCAACAAAATGTTTGTCATGACAAACACGTTTGTTGCGACAAATATTTACTTTTGTCATGACACAAAATTATGTTTGTCATGACAAAGTTTTGTCGTGGCAAGCATACTTTTGTCATGACAAAAGAAATGTTTTGTCACGACAACACTTTTGCTGTGACCAAAATGGTACTTGTGGCAGCTCCCACCAATGATACAGGACAGCCATGCCACATTAGTCTTTTGATCAGTTTTTGAGAATGCCAATATTGCTGACCATCATCTGGAGTTCTTTTTCTTTCTTTCTATTTTCATTTTCATTTATTTAAAGGGGGGGGGGGAGGTGGAGGTGAGCTTTTAAACCTACAAAGTACTGTCGGTATGTAATGGAGATCAAATCACAGCCAGGAAGGTCCAGTGAAACTGTTTTATATTTGGTGTAGTAATGCTGTGACTTACATTGTCACAAGAAACACAACAGGGGATAAACCTTGTTGTAGTTGTTCTGTTATTGTCACAAAGTATTTGGCACATGTTTGTTTGTTGTCATGGTCAGTGTTCACAGCAGACTCAGATTCAGATTTTGTTGTGTTGTTTTCTACACAAAAGATTTCATAGACTGGATAGACTCCAGAGATAAACATATGTCAGAACAATTCACCTCATCGCCTTCTGAATCTGACTGATTGATGATCTTCATCCAATCAGCGACTATGTATAAATACACCTCCTTAGACAAGCCTGATGTAAACAAAGCATGTACATTATGCTTTTTTTTCAAAAACAATGGTCAAGCCCCTGGATCTGTGCTGCCTGATGCAAGAGTACTAAGACATGATAAAAATTATGCATGGGGAGAAAAGATGAGATCAGTGCCGGATTGCATTAAATAGAAAAGAAGGCGGGGAAAGGGGCCTTGTCAAGGCAGTGAAGAGATCCAGTGCAGAGTGGAGGTGGGGGAAATGGAAATGTTAAGTGGTTTTTAACTCCCAGTCAACCATGATGAATAAATGTATCAGGGTGATGGATGCGAGGGATGAACCATAGATTTTTCCATACATGATGAGATAACATTAAAAAACAAATGTGGTGAGGAGATGGAAGCCATGAACAGGGAAGATTTGAAAACTTGAGACATTGTATGTGGCCAGTTGATGTGACATCAAATGACATGACATAAGCCTGCATTGTGTTGTTTACTCTGCTTGCCTAAGTGGGCGTAGGCTTTCTGACTAAAAGCGAGAGGTCGGTTGAAGCAAATAAAGCATTCTTTCATGTGCACTGTACACTCCTGCTTGTCTTCACATCTGTACTTGCAGCACCAATCAGCGGTGGACCAGCTGTTCCAAGGCATTGTGGGATGGCTGAGGACCCTGCAGCAGGACCCTGTGGAACAGGGGGAGGTAATGCACTTCACCAGCGATCTGTCTTATGATGACCTTGTGGTGGAGCGTCGGCCAATCACACAGTGGGACTGCTATGAGCAAGCTGTGGACACTCTCAGGTCCAGCTGTGCCAACTTGCAGCTGCATCAGGTAAAAGTTGTCACTTTATTTTTAGTCTTTTAGCACTACCAACTTTGGTCTGAAAAGAGGTGTCTTTGGTCAGGGGTTTGTTTATATGTAAAAGTTAAGGCAGGTTTCAGAAGAAGGTGGTTGTAAATGATTGGTGGTCTGTCACTAAGGAGTTTTTTCAGCAAGGGTTTCTGCTGTAGTTAACATTTTGTGTGTGTGTGGGTGCATGCATGTATGCATCAATACTGTTTTCATATTTGAGCATTTTTTTGTTTAGCTCCATATTTTATTGAATTGTCAAATGTTTTATTGTCATGGATATTGAATGTAGTGTGTCAATAACAAGCCAGAAGGCAAACTTCTGTATAATAAAGTTGCATTGTTTTATGAAGCCTGACCAACAGATGCACTCCAATATGACCTTAAAACCCCTCCCAGCTTTGTAGTTGTAAGGTCCAGTCATCAGATCCTTTGGCACATAAAGTTGTTGCTGTGGGGTTTGTTTGTTTTTTACTTATTTTTGTTTGTTGACGATGCACATTTGTTTCACCCACAGGACTACTACGCCCTGCATCAGCTGTTCGTGCTGGTCAACCTATGTGAGCGTGGTTACCATGGTTATCACATCCGTCTGGCTGTGCTGTCCGCTGCCAGAGATCACCATTGGCTGTGTGGCAGAGTGGAGTGGTGGGACCTCTGACTTTCTGATGTATTGCTTGGCAGAGCCACGTGATGGGACACCTAGGTCTGCTCTGGTGTTTTAATCCCTACTAAAAAGGGAGATGTTTTTATTTCCTATAATCAGATTCTCTCTCCTACCCCCACTCCCTTTTTCTTTTTCCTTATTTTTCTCCTTAAAACCAACAGGTTGATGCTTGCAGCCAGGCATAAAAGACATCTGCAAATTGAAAAGTTCTGCAAAGAGAAATTAAGGCCTCACCTACTGGGCGTCTATTGAGTTTTGCGAAGGAACAAAAGAATGTGTGTGTTTTTGTGTTGTGTGGACTAATCTATCTTTATGCTGTCCGAATGGGTTGAGTAAGTAAGCTGGAAGAGATGAACAGAAAACCAAAGGTGATTTTAACCTGGTCACATCATGTGCAAGATGGTCCAGTAACTTAGCTGCTTATGTTTGAGCAGTTGTTTGACCAACATGGTACAGGCATGGACTTTTTAAAAAAACCAGTGTACATACTATTGTCCAATTCTTAGTGTCAAAGCCTTTTGTGATGATGTCTGTTTCTGAAGTGCTTGTTTCGTGTGACAACTTCCTTGCCTGTTTATTTGTGAAAGCAAGCAGCACATGTACAGAAAAAGACACTGCAAAAGAGACTTGCCAACAACAACAAAAAATGAGTAAAGACACAGTAGTGAACTATGTGTTTTACAAGATCTGCAAAACTTTTGGGGGTAAACATTCTTTTTATGATGGAAGATGCTGAAGTGTTCATTATTTCAGTGGTGTCAATTAGTTTTCAGTTGATGGGGAGACTTTAAGAGATCTGCTGAATAGTTTTGGATTTTAGGGCTTTGTTTTTGTCTTTTCGTTTTTAACTTCTGCTTCTTGCTGGGTGATTATTCCATCCCGGTGCAATGTCAAGTCTTTGCCTGGAAGTAATGGATGCACTCAGAAAGCTGATTTCATAGCTCTAATTAAGATCTGGGTTGGATGTCATTTCTATCTTAATTTAATTTGAAATTTTACAGCAGTGGGAATTTTGCCTTGAATTTTTCTCCAACCCTTTGGTTTATTTTTGGCTGTGACATATTACATTTTTTATTTGTGGCATGTAGATTTGTATTAACATTGACTTGCAGTTTTAATCTGGATGCTGGATCTGTACTTTACTGCATCATGATTAGAGATTTAAAGAAAATCTAAACAAGGATGACTGCTAGCATTCTAAAACAAAATCCAAACACATGAAAGGTTAAAAAGAATGCTTATTTAGTATGACACCACAAAACAAGCCAGTTTGGTGGGCAAGCAACAGAACAACGCTTAAACAACAGTTAAACAGTAAAAAAGAAAATGTATGCTACTTATCTGCTTGTGGCTGCAGTGTCTTTCATGTCCAGTGTATAACAGAATGTTAGTATAGTTGTGGACACAAAAGACAAGCAGATAAATAACCTACATTTCATTTTTCACAGTTTAACTGTTGTTTAAGTGTTGTTCTGTCACATTTTGTGGTGTCATTAAATAAGCATTCTTTTTAACGTTTCATGTATTCAGGTTTTATAACCTGAGATCATTTTTATGTGCCATTTGCACCAGTATTGGATCCAGTCTTGGATATAATTTTATATGTAAGCATAATACTTTCTTCTGGTTATTATTCTAATAATTGCACTGTGTTGGAGCTTTTTTGTCAGCCATGCCTTTGTGCCCTGTGGTAGTTAAATGTAGTCAAGCTATGCTATCTACGATGGTAAATTGTGAACAGGGAAAAATCTCGGTGACCATATGAAAACAAAAATGTTTGTTTCTTTGTTTGGATCTGTATTTACATCTGTTGTATTTGTTTTGTGTTTTGCTGACGTTCTGTTTATTTAGATATCTACTCTTCTTTTTTTTCTTCTCTTTTTTTATATTTTTTAACACACCTCAATAAACATTGTGGACTGTTTTGGGACTGAGAACCAGAAAAAGATTATTTCTGATCAGGGAATTTTGGGGCAAAAGTGAAGCAAAAGGCCACAAGAGTAAATCCATGGGTATGAAAATTCAGGAATGTGAAATCTCATCTTTATTCGCTGATGTGTATGTGCATTTTCATAACACTAGTCAGCACATCATAAGTCAGCTTTGATGGACAATGCCACTAAATTCCATGCATATGTGTAATTATTACTGAATGGTTGTAAACAAATTTTGTGAAGTGTATGCATGTTTTCTTTGGTTTTGATGGTTTTACATAAAGTTTAGCACAGCATGCAATTGGAATCTTCAAAGTATAAATAGGAATCTCATTTTTAAAGCCATGCTCCTTTTTATATATTAAAATGAATGAAATCTGAGAGGATTTGGGGACTGTTAATAGTACAGAAAATGGGTTTACCAGTGATACTGGGTCATTTGAGACCACTTTATTTTTGTTCACTTCACAAAATGCATTAAATCAACCCCTTTTGTTTTGTCTGCATTAACCAATTTTTTAAAAATTTATTTGCATATTTTTGCACCAGGCAAAATGTTATTAAATTTACTTTCATTAGTTCATGTGTTCAAAACAGGAATGCATTTTTTTGTTGTGTGAAAACTTGAATTTTTGTTTTTACTTCAAAGTTTTATGAAAACATTTTCAGCCAGAATATCTGGATTTTAACCATTTGTAAATTTTTACAATGTTTATATATATATCTTTATTTGATTTATCATTTCATGTTAAATCATAACAGTAATGCAAGAGTGTTTTGTACTAAAAGAACCCATTGTTTTATACACATTTCTAATGCATTTAGCACAAAGGGGATCCATCACTTTATATGTATTCCTCATACAAAAGTGTTCAAAGGGGCCCATCGTTTTTTATGAATTCCTCATGAAAGAATGTTTATAACAAAGCAGAGTTATTATTTTTTAATGAATTCCTAATGTAGGACAGAGGAGATGGTGGCTTATATAAATTCCAAATACAAGAGTGTTCAGTGATAAGGGTACCCATCATTTTGTATGAATTCCTAATACAAAAGTATTTGGTATTAATGAGACCCAACTCAAAGCACAGATTTCATTCAAGCTTAGAAGCAGAATGGTTGTATGCACACCTCAGTTTTGGAAAGATCTGCGTTTGTTTTGTTTTTCGATTTCAGATGCATAGTTTGTACATGTGAAGAAAATCTGTGATGCTTTGAGGATACCAAAAGCTGGTCTTTCATATTGTAAACATTGTCACTCTTGTCATTAATGCTTGTGTTTTTCATTGATGAATACGCCATATCACAAAGACATTCATGAATATCAGTCTCATTGATGTGTTTATTATTGCAATCAAAAATGAATAAAAACAAAGTAAAAACGTTGCTTGTGTGTGTGTGTGTGTGTGTGTGTGCACACATTCACATAATTTTAGTTTTTTACTTGCATACGGAATCATACAAACACCAATATGTCACAATTAGTGTTGCTCAAAACAAAACAAAAATCTGAAACAAGAGTGACTGCTAAAATTCTAAAACAAGATCCAAACATATAAAAAGTTCAAAAGAATGCTATTTATTAGGACAAAAAGTCCTAATAAATAATAATACATTTTTGTCTCAGTAAATAGCGTTCTTTTGAACCTTTTATGTGTTTAGATCAGTGTTGCTCCAGTTAACAGCTGGCTGGAATAAAGACTTAAAAGTTCAAGTCTCCTCAGCCTGGTTGTTATGAAAGTGGAATATTTCTGACAGGGTAAGATAACAACCTGCACTGACTTTTACACACAATGGCAGTTTTGATGTTGACCCATTTTCAGGTCATTGACATCAAACAGGTCAGAATGTTGTTTTCGGCAAACTGATCAGTGTGAATTGGGACTTTGAATAGTTAAATATAAATGGAAAAGATCCCTCACACAGTGCTTTTCCTGACTTTGGGGCGTGTTTACGCTGGCTGAGCGTAACCCCCACACACATCACATGGGATTGCCCAAACACATGTATTGCTGCTGTAGGTCACAACTGTGACACTTGTTTATTATGAATGAGGAGGAAGATCTGCAACAAAAACAAGTTGTACAAGGTATTATTAGTTGGGGGGGGGGGGGGGGGGGGGGGGCATCCTGGAGGACCTGTCGTAAAATTCTGATGGGCAGACATATATAAATATATCCTGTGAGCTACCGGGAATAGGTGTAACCGTCAACTGTCTTTTTTCACCCTGACCCTGTCCTTGCCGTAAGTCATATAATTATGACGTTCATGGCGAAATGTTCCCCACCTCCCAGAAAGACGTCGCAGGAGGCCTTGTTCCAGTTCTGACCATTCAGACACATTCAGTAGGTCTACGCAAAGTTCTAGAAAAATTAACGTTTCCGATTGGCTTAACCATTCTGTGAAACTTTTCATGGAAGGCCGGATTGTAGCAGCGGCACTGATGCATTTAGTCCATTTAGCAGGGAAAGGGTTCAGAAGATAGCCGATGCATTCCAGAAGGCCTACCTAGCAAAAACCTTTGTTTGGCTTGTTTTCTGATACCGTTTTTCACGCTAAGTGAGTCGTTCATGACTATGCAGGATGGGGCTTTACATTACCTTCTCAAACACGTTCTGTCCAACTACAAATAACAAGACAAATGTATTAATCCATTGTCAAAATTGCATGGTCTGCCATAAAATGTATGGTACAATAAAACATTGCACCAACAGCACATGTTGTCACATACCCCAGTTACACTCCACTCGCACAAACAGCTGTCTCCCATTTACCCCCCAAACATTCCCCCATTTTATCCCAACCTCATCGTCCCCGTAGCTCCATCTCTAGCCGTTGCGTGTTGTCTGTATCTGCCTGCTTGTTGATTGTGTGTCCGAAAAGCCGTTGGAATGACTCGAATGACTGTAGGTATCGTGTAGTCTTACTACGGGGAATCCTAAATCTGTCTATGTGTCTGTTGTCAAATTCAGGTCTGTAGTGGGTGCACCTAGTGGGTGTCCCCAGTTTCTTTGTCACTAACTGATGATAAGCTGTGTCTTTATTTCTTGCCTTCTCTCTGCCACCCCACCTGCCTTCTTGATGTTCTTGTCGAGTCTGTTTTCTCGGACAGATTGAAGAGATTGAAAATAAAATAAAATAAAATCTGAAACAGAATGACTGCTAAAACAAGATCCAAACACCGAAAGGTTCAAACGAACGCTTATTTATTTTAACACGGACACACAGTATGCAAATTTTCGGGGAAATCCCCTTTATCAAGCCACAAAACGACACTTAAACAACAGATAAACGGTCAAAAACGATGAAAAATGAAAGAAAAAGACTTATCTTGTTTTGGTTGAGTTTTTATTTTGATGCCAACAATCTTCCAAGCACCGAACAAGCTGTAAAAACTCAACCAAAACAAGATCAATCTTTTTCTTTCATCGTTTTTGACAGTTTATCTGTTGTTTAGGTGTCGTTTTGTGGCTTGATAAAGGGCCGTGATTTCCCCGAAAATTTACATACTGTGTGTCCGTGTTAAAATAAATAAGCGTTCGTTTGAACCTTTTTGTGTTTGGATCTTGAAACAAAAAAGCCTAAAACTAAGGGTTTCGTTATAGAATGCCCCCGTTGTTTTGATTTAAGAATATAACTTTCGTCAGTAATGATTTTTTTTAATTAAAAAATAGTTTTGTATATAATCTGAAACAAGAGTGACCGCTGTTAGCGTTCTATTAAACAAGATCCAAACACATCAAAGGTTAAAAAGAACGCTATTTAGTTTGACAAAACGTGCGTGCGTGCGTGCGTGCGTGCGTGCGTGCGTGCGTGCGTGCGTGCGTGCGTGCGTGCGTGCGTGCGTGCGTGCGTGCGTGCGTGCGTGCCGCGTGCGTGCGTGCGCGCGCGCGCGCGCGCACTGTACTGAAATAAGGGAAGGCATGGCAGTCTATTTCAGTAATGATTAGCTCAGGACTGGATATGTTATGTAGAAAACATCAGTCGCGAAAACAGTGTCGCAGATTGTTGAATGGTTACACGCGGCATCTTCAGTTGATATTGTTCCTCGGGCGACGTGAGCATGCACCTATTGCGTCCGTTATCATGCACCTATTGTGTCCGTTATCATGCACCCCATTGTTTTCGTATGAAATCTGCGTATATGTAGGCCATTGTAAACGCCCCAGGCTCGTATAGTAGTATTATATAAAAGAGCTGGTGGTGCATGCAATTCAGGCGGTCACTTTGTTATAACCGAGTTTTGGCCGTTTGGGCTAGACTGGTACCGAATGAAATAATAAAAAGAAAGAGAAAATTAACGGTTTTAACACACACTGCCTGCTTCCATCGTGTTTTCAAGCGTTGACTCATTGCAACAGGTTTGCTCTCAAGACATATACATAATTTGATCTGGGCCTTATCCAGACTGCCTTTGTGATTGTGCAATCATGTGATACAATGCTGCATATTTAATTAGTACGCACCAAACACGCCCCCAGTACACTAACCATGCCATTGATACTAAAACAGTCACATTTTTCTTTGCACCACGCTAGGCACGCTTGCAGCGGCGTGTGACTGAAATGCTCTGACGGAAAACAAACACCGAAACTTGAAACTCTCATCGAAAGCGAGCTGGGTCAGTTTTTGATTGGGACTATGCAAGTGGCTGGCTAGAAGTATAAGCGACCTTTTCTTATGTTCGAATTTCCCCTTCAAGTCCCGAACTTTCATAACTGTGCGGGTGAGTGCGTGCGTAGTGCGTGTCGTGTCCGCCGGTGTGCCGCGGGGGGGGGGGGGGGGGTGTGTGTGGTGTGTGTGTGTGTGTGTGTGTGTGTGTGTGTGTGGTGTGTGTGTGGTGTGTGTGTGTGTGTGTGTGTGTGTGTGTGTGTGTGTGTGTGTGTGTGTGTGTGTGTTGTGTGTGTGTGTGTGTGTGTGTGTGTGTGTGGTGTGTGTTGTGTGTGTGTGTGTGTGTGTGTGTGTGTGTGTTGTGTGTGTGTGTGTGTGTGTGTGTGTGTGTGTGTGTGTGTGTGTGTGTGTGTGTGTGTGTGTGTGTGTGTGTGTGTGTGTGTGTGTGTGTGTGTGTGTGTGTGTGTGTGTGTGTGTGTGTGTGTGTGTGTGTGTGTGTGTGTGTGTGTGTGTGTGTGTGTGTGTGTGTGTGTGTGTGTGTGTGTGTGTGTGTGTGTGTGTGTGTGTGTGTGTGTGTGTGTGTGTGTGTGTGTGTGTGTGTGTGTGTGTGTGTGTGTGTGTGTGTGTGTGTGTGTGTGTGTGTGTGTGTGTGTGTGTGTGTGTGTGTGTGTGTGTGTGTGTGTGTGTGTGTGTGTGTGTGTGTGTGTGTGTGTGTGTGTGTGTGTGTGTGTGTGTGTGTGTGTGTGTGTGTGTGTGTGTGTGTGTGTGTGTGTGTGTGTGTGTGTGTGTGTGTGTGTGTGTGTGTGGGGTGTGTGTGTGTGTGTGTGTGTGTGTGTGTGTGTGTGTGTGTGTGTTGTGTGTGTGTGTGTGTGTGTGTGTGTGTGTGTGTGTGTGTGTGGTGTGTGTGGTGTGTGTGTGTGTGTTTTGTGTGGGGGGTGTGTGTGTGTGTGTGTGTGTGTGTGTGTGTGTGTGTGTGTTGTGTGTGTGCGTGTGGGTGTGGTGTGGGGGTGTGTGGTGTGGTGTGTGCGTGCGTGTTGTGCGTGTGGTGTGGTGTGTGTGTGTGTGTGTGTGTGTGTGTGTGTGTGTGTGTGTGTGTGTGTGTGTGTGTGTGTGTGTGTGTGTGTGGTGTGTGTGTGTGTGTGTGTGTGTGTGTGTGATGATGTGGTGAGTGTGTGTGTTTGTACATGAGTAAAACAGAAAACCGTAGCTTTGCCTATGATCCCCTGGGATCCCCTATGATCCCCCCCACTTTCCTATCGCCGATTATGATTATTGACAATAATAATTATGGTATTTATAATGAGCAGAATCTTGTTTGTAATTGGGCGCGCCCACACAACACACACGGGAGCGCGCAAACAGGAGTACATTGTACTGACATCATTTACAACCGTAACTTTACCAGATTACGGCGGCGGAAAACACCTAGCAGCAGAAGAGGGAAGACATTGCAGTCTATTGTTTTGGAAGTAAACATGGTGCTTAACGTCCACAGAAACCATCAGGCTTATTAGGGACGGGGAGAAGGGGGAAACGGGAAGATTAGATACCTATCAGTACACTGTCACCACCAGAATGACTCCTGCAGCAATGAGAGCCATTTTAATGTTATATTAATTGTGATGGACAAAATCACAAGACAGTGTCCACAGTCTAAAACCTTTGAAGAGAAAGGCGAGCCGAGGCGGATTCGCCGGAACCGAGGTCCCTCTGCTTACCAGCCGCTAGGCCAAACCGGCTCACGTTTGTTTTTGGAAAAAGAATTGTGTAAGAGGTGGGGGGAGTTTATATATCCGAGTTTTACAGTTAATTATCGCTAATGGCCTCTAAATAGTCTGTTACATTCAACTTATGCGCCATAGCTCAAGCAGGAGTATATATATATATATATATATATATATATATATATATATATATATATATATATATATATAGTGTGTGTGTGTGTGTGTGCTGTGTCACTTGCGTTCTGGCCCCCGAAGATTCACAGGTCAACTTGGCTAGCTTCGTTGTTCCCGCCGCCTAGCTCTTATCACGGCAGTGGGAGTTTCTCAGTGTCACATGACGATAGTGTGTTTTGTCACATGAAGTTTTTATCAAGTCACATGATAGGCTGTGCACAACACGAATTAGTCCTCTGGAAAATATAATGCATATTTCGGTTATTTAAATTAAATTAAATTAGCGGTAGATCTAATGACACAAAGTCAAAGAAAAATACTGACTGCCAATCTTCCCCAAATATATATATTTCTAACGCAACAAAACAAAAACAAAAACAAATTACAACAACGCGCATGAATATGCACTTGCCACGGAAAATAATCCAGTATTTATTGCATCAAAGATTAAGCAGTGTAGTAGCAGTGTAGGTCAGTACGGTCTTTGCGGGTTGCATGCGCAGCAAAGCAGTATGTCTTCCAGAACCTTGCTCGTCGTCACAGTCGGTCTACTGGCCTTGATTTCTCTTGCATCAGCGAAAGGCAAGAACTGGGCACTTCTCGTCGCTGGATCGAGAAGCTATGCAAACTACAGGCACCAGGTTTGTTTTGCGAAAATCAGTGTCGGGCTCAGTGGTGATCCGTAAGTTCAGTTTTTACCACAAATCTGTGTTCATTTTGCATTTTTTTTAAAAGAAGAAAAAAAAAGGGAAAAACAACTTCTTCTTTTTCTTTAAGTGTCGTTTCGATTGATTCGAACTATGTTCTGATGCAGTTTGTTGAGTTTTGTTTTGTTTGGTATTCTTCTTTTGATGTTGTTTTGGTTTTGGGTCTCTTTTTTGTTTTGTTTGTTTGTTTGTAATAGTTGTTGTTTTTGTTGTTTGTTTGTTTGTTATAGTTGTTTTTGTTGTTGTTTTGTTTTGCTGTTTGGAGGGCTGGGGGGGGGGGGGGGGGGGGGGGAATCTTTTTTCTTTCTTTCTACGAGTTCTGCGTGTTGCCGCCCCGGCGGCCGTGCCACCGCCGCCAGACAAAAAGCTTGTGGAAGCGCGTAGATCTTGGACTTTAACGCGTAGCACGGTCGATATGGAGTCATTTGGAACACTTCTCAAAACTCTCTCTCTCTCCCCCTCCACCCCCCCCCCCCCCAGTCTCCTCTCTCTCTCTCTCTCTCTCTCTCTCTCTCTCCTCTCTCTCTCTCTCTCTCCTCTCTCTCTCTCTCTCTCTCTCTCTCTCTCTCTCCCTCCCTCCCACCCCCCCCTCGTAGTCCCTTGTCTGGGCGAGGGCTGATTGTAAAAAAAGCACACATGCTTATCTATTACTCTCGTTAATAAAGAGCTCTCTGTCTGTCTGTCTCTGTGTCTGTGTCTGTGTCTGTGTCTGTGTCTGTCTCTCTCTCTCTCTCTCTCTCTCTCTCTCTCTCTCTCTCTCTCTCTCTCTCTCTCTCTCTCTCTCTCTCTCTCTCTCTCTCTCTCTCTCTCTCTCGTATTCCCTTGTCTGGGCGAGGGCTGGATGTAAAAAAACATACATGCTTATCCATTACCCTCGTTAATAAAGATCTCTCTCTCTCTCTCTCTCTCTCTCTCTCTCTCTCTCTCTCTCTCTCTCTCTCTCTCTCTCTCTCTCTCTCTCTCTCTTTTCCGTATGCTCATAATATGTAACTGAATGATGTATAGCATGTGTTCATCTGGCGCTGTGAGCACGCTATGTTTTGTGTGGAAATTCTCATGTATAACGTTTCACTCACTCATTCATGCCTATATTATGTATATAAGTAATGACTGTAATTTGATATCTATTTATCAGTAGCTTAGCAAGGACTAGTTGTTAGGTTTTTGACTGAACCTAAACTACAGTCCTTGTAAAATTAAGTTTTCGAGTTCGAGTTCTCTCTCTCTCTCTCTCTCTCTCTCTCTCTCTCTCTCTCTCCCCTCTCTCTCTTTCTCTCTCTCTCTCTCTCTCTCTCTCTCTCCTTCCTCTCTCTCTCTCTCTCTCTCTCTCTCTCTCTCTCTCTCTCTCTCCGAAGATGAACCGGAAAGCGAAACTTACAGCGAAGTATCGCTGAAGGCGTGTTGCTAGTGCAGCTTCGAAAAAGGGACCCTAACAAAACACTGACAGGATATGGGCTTTAAAGAAACGAACCGATCGATTTGTCGTGTCACGGAAACACGCAGATAAGGCATTGCAGTAGAAAGCGGTTTCGTTCTTCTGTAGACATACGTACGTGTACTTCGTATCCCCCATGGTAAAACTAACGCTGAAGGTTACTATGCTCCAATGCAACTGAATTCTCTCCCTTCTGGCGCCCATCACGCCGCTCTTGAAAGCTGTCACACAAACACAAAGACTTGAGTCGCTATGACGTTACTCTCACCTGACATGTGAATATAAAAGTCCTTGTGACAACTGAGAAGGTTACGTTATGTCATCTGACATCTGAGGACATTAAGAACCAAGTACTAGTAGGTTACGTACATTACATGGTTCAGCCAGAAACCAAGCGGCTGAATCTTCCATATATATATATATATAACCTAGTCACCATTGGAAAAATCCTACTTCCCCTTCTCCTCACGAGCCCCCGTGGAGCCAGCTTCTCGCGCCGGGGGTGTTTAAACCAAGCTGCTCCACCCCTTTCACTCTTTTCTTACGTCTAATTTCTGTCTACCGGCCCTTTCAACTATATTTTATTCCAAAAACTTTCTCTACAATACCTCCGTTTTCAGCTCCCATCTTACAGCTTATTTCTACCTAACCGGCCATTCTCCTGTATTTATCTACAACACAGCTCTTCTTTATAAAAATTCTTGCTCTCTGCGGTCACCTTCAGACCCAGCGTGTTTGCCGTGTGCTGCATACTGTGTCAGGGGAGGATGGGATCCTGGTGGCTGAGGTCCCCCGTGGGGTCCAACATGCTTCTTCGGCCCAGACTTCCCCTAGACGGGTGGTTGGGTCGGCCCGACCCAATCAATCGGCTGGTCGTGCTTTGCCCTAATTTTGATTAGAAGGCAGCGGCTCAGGGTCAATCAGGGGATAGAAGTAAACTTTGTTTTGTTTTTATCATCTGAGTATATTGCGTTTTGAGCCCTGGTGCGCACTTGCTGGAATGCCGCTTGTGTGCATCCCCTTGTTGGACTCAGTGGCGGGTGGGGACAAAACGTAATGAATTATTAAGAAACATAACATGGCACCCACAAACAAAAACAAAAGATCACAGGACAGCGACCAAGATTTGGACACAGACTCGGATAACGAACACTACAACTCCTGTAACAATTGGCATGGAGTCGTCGAGTGACGACCTCCCACTGAGTAAACTGTCGCCCTTTGCTGTCCAGAAGGGTTTCCATGCGGTGGCCGGAACCCTCAAAAGCATTAAAAGGTTGAGGGATGGATCTTTCCTGGTGGAGTGTGCTAGGAAATCGCAGGCGATGGGTCTTCTCAAGACCACTCGATTTGTTGATAGACCCGTACGTGTCTCCATTCACAAAGCGTTGAACTCGTCACGTGGCGTCATCCGCTGCCGTGAACTGTCTGGCATGATGGAGATGGAAATCAGGACGGAACTGCAGGAACAGGGTGTAGTTGAGGTCCACAGGGTGACGGCGAAGAACGATACTGAAAAGGTCCCCACCAACACCCTGTTTCTGACCTTCAACACTCCAGACCTCCCGAAAGAGATCACGGTCAGCTATCTAAAGGTGAAGGTGGCCTTGTTTGTTCCCAACCCGATGCGTTGCTTCAACTGCAACAAGTTTTGCCACATGAGCCAAGGTTGCTGCGAAGTGTCCGGGTTGTGGAAAAGATAAGCATGAAGGTCAGTGTGAGAGACCCAAGCTGTGCTCTAATTGCAATGGTCCCCACACTTCATCAGCTAAAGATTGCCTGGTCTGGCAGAAGGAGAAGGAGATTCAACGTGTCCGCGTTGAGAAATGCATATCCTTTCCGGAATCCAGACAGTTGGTTGAAGCCAAGATGCTGACTGTGATCACTGGAGGTAAGACCTACGCCGCTGCCGCTTCCACCAGAAGAGAATCCAAATCTGTTGAATGTCAAACCTCATTAACCTGGTGTTTTCAGAACGTCCACTTAGGACGACTGAATCTAACGTGCGTTCTTCTGGCGGACCCGGATCGGTATCGACCGGCACTCAGGCTTCCTCCAGGGAGTCAAGGACAGTATCGGCCGACGCCCGGGTTCCATGCAAGTCCACTAAGTGTTCTTCGGAGATGGATAGGGGTTCAGCCGATCCCCCCAAAACGGCCTCTAGGGGTTCTGCCAATCCCCACAAAATGGCATCTAAGGGTTCAGCGGCTCCCTCCAAAATTGCACCTAAGGGTTCAGCAGGTCCCTTAAAAACCGTGGCCTCAAAAGATGATTCATCATCTTCGAGGTGCTCACCTACTAAGGTGAGGGTGGATGGGGTCCTGGTGGACGTCAAGGGGTTTTCACACCCCAGGCACTCCACTCCTTCCAGCAGGCCCCAGGTGCCACCCAAGTCAAAAGTTCCAGACAGGCAGAGCAAGGCGGAGAGGAACCTAGTTCTCTCCAACCAATACTCTGCCCTGTCAGAGGATGAAATGGAGTCGTCATCAATTCATTATTCAGTGATTTTTAAGAGGTTTTTAAGTTAACTTTGAAGAAATAAATCCACTTGCAAGATGGTACAAAGGAGCTATTATTGAAGTGCAGAAAACCCGTTTTTCTGCATAACCCTCTTGCTCTTTTTATCTGGTCATCTTTTATGCGGATAGTCCATTCTTATGACTTTTTCCAAAAACCTTGCAAATTTTTGTTGGGAGTTAGGCCTCTTGATATGGCTCCTGTTGAGCAGCTAGGAGATGATAGTTGGTAGGTGGTATGTGCAGCTCTCTGCCATATCTCGAGCTGGTATTTGCCATTAAGCATTTATATATTTTTTAAATTGTATTATATTCATCCATTCCCCAATTTTATACTTTTCTTTTTTACTATGTCATGTTGTATATTTTCTTAACCTTGTTCTATATCAGTGGGCTATTACTTAACTTCATCATGTTGTCCATTTTTGGCGTTTTACCACCGTCATGGCGGATCAGCCCCAAAAGGTTTTCAACGAGGGTCACATATGTGATCAAATTGTCCAAGGTTTATAAAGCTTTAAGTAATGTATTAAAAGAAATTGTTAAATTAACTAAAGTAAAGAGAAATATAAGTAACATGTAACTTTGCAAGTGTAACGTCTCTAGTGAGTAAAGGGATCAAATGTCGTCGAGCGATTCTGTGGCCACTGCAACTGAGAACCCCAGCCGGTTAGGTTATAAACATGTCTGCGTTAATTACTTGCACGTGGCATCTCATGACTATCAGGAAGTGATCCAGCACACACACACACACATCCACACACTCACTCACTCACAGAATTGTTCTATTTTTTTCTCGCTCAGCTCCCACCTCTCTTTTAACACGAAATTCAAGTGGAGAATGAAAGTTCCAAATATTACTGAATCAAAAACATAAGTCACAAGCATGTCATAAGCAGACAAAAGAAGGGGTTAGAAGGCACAAAGGTTTGAAAAGCCAATATAGCTAGGTAAACTTTATCTGGTTGTCTCATTCCCTGAGAATTTACGTAAACAACAATTAAGTCGGCACAAAACCATCTATGCAGGTTACGAAAGTCTGAGCTACAAACCTGTGAAAAGACAGTTCACAACCGGTGTATCATCAAAAACATCACCTCACTTTATAATTTCTCAGTAGGGTCTTACACTGAATTTATGGAAGAAAACTTTAAGGTATCTTCCAAGTCTTTGGATACTGGAAGATGGAATACACAAGAGAATTATTTATGGAAAAGTTAAACCAAAGCTAATCGCGGAGCTGGCCTTTTCACATAATATTAAATAGAAAAGTCGAACCTGTTAATCACGGAAACGCGGAACAGGCCTTTTCTAACCTGTAAAATAAAGGAAGTCCATTAGGAGGTGTTTAGATCAGAATGGAAAAAATGGAGCCAGGCTCGGATAACGAACCTGACCTCTCAGTCAGAACATTTGTAGCGAACCACAGTTTAAGATTCAATACATCAATCATGAAATGAAAAGAAAAGTGTTACAACCCACATATTTGAAACAACTCGTAGCTACCACTAAACTGGCCCCTGTACTTAATCATTTAAGCGAACATGAAAAATAATGAAACATCAGCGACGCCAGATCTTATGGCAAGATCAGACCATAAAAATTACAACAATCAAACAACAATAAAGCATTAGTCCAAAAACTAAGGTAAAAGATAGGCAAACCAACCTGTTGAATGTGGATTAAATTGAGCCAAAACACTAATTACACGAATGAAAAACTTTGACTTGGAGACTTAGAGACTGACTTGGAGACTGACCTGGAGACTGACCTGGAGACTGACTTGGAGACTGACCTGGAGACTGACTTGGAGACTGACCTGGAGGCTTGGCAAAGTGGCTACAAAAGAGGACACAAGGTTCTTATATTTCTGTGAGGGCGAGTGGTAAAATGGAGGGTCTTTTATACCTACAAAAATATGGCATCGGTGGCCCAGAATTTGGAATAAAAGAAGAATTTGTAACAGAATAGGGAAGGCAGCTCTTCCATGCCCGTGCCATGAACAGGGAAGCTTGTTGTTTACAGCTCAGCCAACTGACCAGCGCTAATTGGAACCGATCCTTCACACAGGAAAGGAGACTATTGCACCCCACGACTGCACTAAAACCCAGCACCAACGAACTATTGACTGAACTAAAAACCTCATCTTTTCAACTTCAAAACTTACAAAGACCATTTCACCAACAGTCTGACTAAAGTTGAACGTAGATTTTTTTTTAAAGGGATCGGTAACCTGATGTACTTTAATAGAAGGGTTTTTCTCCACACAAGAAACTGACTCACCATGGCAGTCACATCTTGTGGCCTAGAGCAGCAACTCAGTATGTTTCGTCAATACAGTTTGAATGTGAGGAATCTGTATGCTTGCAGAACACTGACTGACATAAAGTACATAAAATGCACTAGAGGTACATCCTCAAATTATCTGTGGATGTTAAGCACCATGTTTACTTACTTACATCCTCAAACGACAGAGAAGATTGCTGTCTGAACAAGAGGATTTGAACTGGCAGCCTCTGACCCATGCCCAGTGTTTTAACCTCGGCCTAGCCCTCTTCTTATGAATAAAGAAAGATTTATCAGTCTGTGTCAGTGCCATGCCTTGGCACTGGACTGGCTGAATATATTGAGATGAAACTTGGGGTTAAGATTCTTTGTGCGAATTGTTTTGGAGTTGTGGTGGCTCTATTAGTTGCAGGCCGGCTTTGCGTGTTGCTGCCCGGCTGGGGCCGCTGCTAGGTTCACACATTTGGCTATGGCAGGCCATTAGATAACACTTCATACGTTAATTAACACAACAACACTCAAGATTACTGATGCGAAGAAACAAGCATCTATGTCGAGTAATGGAAGGGTGAGAATTAACTGATATTTAGCTTAACATTGTTTCTGTTTGTCAGTTAGCACAGTGGTTAGTTGGTTATCATCCCAGGCTCTCATACCAGCAATCTCACTTCATATCTCAGCAGAGCCTCCCCCTCTCCCCCCTTAATTTTTTAATATTATTGTATATTGATTGTTGCACCGTCACCAACATCAGTGGCATCATCACCAACATCACTGACAATCTTCTTGTACCTTGCTTTTTTCTTATTCTTTTTTGGTGGCACCTAATTTTTCTAATTTTCAGCTACTGACAAAATTCAGTTCTCTACAAGTACAACAGAACTGTGTTGGCCATTTCTATTGAAGATCTGGCCACAGCAAGTGTTTTGCTAGTCTGAAATAAATATGTGATAACCATTTGTGTATTGTTTCAGGCTGACATCCTGCATGCATATCATGTACTTCGCAATCATGGCTTCCCCCCAGAGAACATTGTCACAATGATGTATGATGACATCGCACACAACATTGAGTAAGCAAGTTTGCTTTTCGTAACAGTTGTAAGCATAATTTGTGGATAAATTGCCAAGTCAGATGGCATCTCATTATTTAGATCTATTTTTATTCTCTTTAAATTGTGAAAGAACTGCTGAAAAATGTGTTGTACAGGAACTGATAAATTTATTGTTTAGACTGATTTTTAATTGGAATGTGCACCAGGGGAATTATGATTTTATTGTTACCACAAAGACAGTTTCAGTAGAACCAATTGGTAACATGCTTATATAAGTATGGGCATGGCTGAGAGCTGCAGCAGAAATTTAGACAGGAATTAATAATAGATACAGTAGATTCTTCTTGCCATCTTGGTATAACTTTGAAAACAAGCCATGCATTCATTGCAAAGTGCAATATCTTGTTGCTAACAGGTTATGGACAACAGTGATAATCTGCAAAGTGCAATTTGTTGTCACACAACAGGAACCCTTACAAGGGAAATGTCATCAACCAGCCCAATGGCCCTAACGTCTATCCAGGTGTTATCATTGATTATAGACGTGAGGTAAGGACAAGTCACACTATTTGTCATTGTATACGTGATTATTTAATCACTATTAGCCAGCGTATGTGACTGGGCATTAGTCTTCACAATACATATGTACTTTGAGTTATGTGGTCCCTTCATTGTGTATTTTTTAGGGCCCATACTTTATATATATATATATAGTATAATATTTTCTTAATACTGCAAAAACAGGACCAAACTACAGTTCTTACAGTGTGGGTCCTTGTGACAAAGTCACATATGTAGCAGATCCCTTGAATGTTAGTTATCTGAGCTTTCACTCTGCTGGTTTGTCTCTTTAGCTGTTGTTTGCATGCTCTGTATGTGTTTGTGGGTGTTGTTTGTCTCCTGTTTTGTTTCTTTGATTGTTTTTGCTATTATAAATTATGCTTTTTTCTTTTCTTTTTTAAGAAATTCCCTGCCCCCCAAAAACTGGGCCACCTTACATATCAAACTCTGCAGCAACCACAAGATGGAACTGACCTTAGGGTGGTGGCCATGCTTTTGTTGAACTTTTTCTTTGCTGTAAGGATTCGAACCAACACACATGAAAGACATTAGCACTTGAAAGACATCACACAAACTCAACAACAAAGACCTGAGTCACCTAGATGGCATGCAAGTAAACACAAGGTATATAAAATACACCAGAGGTACAGCCTTTAATGGATGTGAGACCAGAAGTGTAGTCTGGCTGGTTGAGACTGATTGTAATAAATGGAGTCAGGATAAGCAAATTTAGTTCAGAGCGTTTTTCTTTTGTTGTTTCAGGAGGTGAGACCTGATGTGTTTCTGGCAGTTCTTAGTGGAGATCAAGAAAAAATGAGTTCTTTAGGTTTTCCTAATGGCAAGGTTATCAACAGGTACAGTATCTTTTCCAGTTTTCATTCTAATGATTATGATTACTTAATAAAAATAACTCTTTTATAGTGCTATGCCCCATGAAAAATTTATTATTTATTATTGGTTGTGCAATTAAATCATGAAAAATGGTACTAAAAAAAATATATACTATTTGTGCATACATTCAACAGCAACAACATTCAACAGCAACAACAAAAAGCCAACACAACCACCCACTCAGATCCAACTGATTTCCATCAACAATTTACTCATTACCAAATACAAAGTGTTTTCTGTAAATATTTGCCCGTCAAACACATGCTCAAGGGTATTGTGATTGGTTAAATGTGTTTGCATACATGTCCTTTAAAAAAAGAGAAGAAAAAAAAAGAGAGAGATCAGGCTAGTATGTATGACCAGCTTAATAAATAATATTCTAACATAACTATAACTAGCATTCAATATTTTCATTGAACGCAAATCAAAAATGACAGATTTACCTCGTGTTTTTCTGGTCTAGTCAGTCATTCCTTGCAATGGACACTTCGAGCTATTTGTATTCTTACTTACTTTTTATTGACTTGTTTTTTTAAGTTTGTTTCTAATTAAGTAAGTGAAATTGTATAACTTAGTATAAGTATTTCCTTACTTTTTATTGACTTGTTTTTTTAAGTTTGTTTCTAATTAAGTAAGTGAAATTGTATAACTTAGTATAAGTATTTCCTTACTTTTTATTTACTTGTTTTTATCATTTGTCAAAGGCAAACAACCAGATTTCCTTTTTAATGAATAATAAAGTGTTATTGTATTGTAAAATTGGTGCATGTTTTATATTGTCTGACTAAAATTAATGTTCTTTTCAACCTTTGTGTGTTTTGATCTTGGATGGCAACAGAGCAAAGAACTAGTGGATTCTGAACAAAACAATTAAAATCAGTAATGGCATTTGATATCTGATCATGACCTTCAAGACCAAAAACAGGTTGTATCTGGAATCTGATTCAAATCATTACATGTTCTGTCAGTCATAATCGTTGTAACCTTGCTGTTGGACTGAAAGTTTGTGGGAGTGTATCTTTGGGAGGTGGGGCATAGAGCTCAGTGCAGAATCCTCTATTGATATTCCACTCCTGAAGCTTGTGGGAGTGTATCTTGGGGAGGTGAGGCTTAGACCTCAGCACATAATCTTCTGTTGCTAGTCCACTGCTGGTTGTTTTGTACAAGAGCTAGGTGTTAGTTGGCGCTGACATGCTGGTTGTTTTGTACAAGAGCTAGGTGCTAGTTGGCTCTGACATGCTGGTTGTTTTGTACAAGAGCTAGGTGTTAGTTGGCTCTGACATGCTGGTTGTTTTGTACAAGAGCTAGGTGCTAGCTGACTGACATGCTGGTTGTTTTGTACAAGAGTTAGGTGCTAGTTGGCTCTGACATGCTGGTTTTGTACAAGAGTTAAGTGTTAGTTGGCTCTGACATGCTGGTTTTGTACAAGAGCTAGGTGCTAGTTGACTCTGACATGCTGGTTGTTTTGTACAAGAGCTAGGTGTTAGTTGGCTCTGACATGCTGGTTGTTTTGTACAAGAGCTAGGTGTTAGTTGGCTCTGACATGCTGGTTGTTTTGTACAAGAGTTAGGTGCTAGTTGGCTCTGACATGCTGGTTGTTTTGTACAAGAGTTAGGTGCTAGTTGGCTCTGACATGCTGGTTTTTTGTACAAGAGCTAGGTGCTAGTTGGCTCTGACATGCTGGTTTTGTACAAGAGCTAGGTGCTAGTTGGCTCTGACATGCTGGTTGTTTTGTACAAGAGCTAGGTGCTAGTTGGCTCTGACATGCTGGTTGTTTTGTACAAGAGCTAGGTGCTAGTTGGCTCTGACATGCTGGTTGTTTTGTACAAGAGCTAGGTGTTAGTTGGCTCTGACATGCTGGTTTTGTACAAGAGCTAGGTGCTAGTTGGCTCTGACATGCTGGTTGTTTTGTACAAGAGCTAGGTGCTAGTTGGCTCTGACATGCTGGTTGTTTTGTACAAGAGCTAGGTGCTAGTTGGCTCTGACATGCTGGTTGTTTTGTACAAGAGCTAGGTGCTAGTTGGCTCTGACATGCTGGTTGTTTTGTACAAGAGCTAGGTGCTAGTTGGCTCTGACATGCTGGTTGTTTTGTACAAGAGCTAGGTGTTAGTTGGCTCTGACATGCTGGTTGTTTTGTACAAGAGCTAGGTGCTAGTTGGCTCTGACATGCTGGTTGTTTTGACAAGAGCTAGGTGCTAGTTGACTCTGACATGCTGGTTTTGTACAAGAGCTAGGTGCTAGTTGACTCTGACATGCTGGTTGTTTTGTACAAGAGCTAGGTGCTAGTGCTCTGACATGCTGGTTTTGTACAAGAGCTAGGTGCTAGTTTGACTCTGACATGCTGGTTTTGTACAAGAGCTAGGTGCTAGTTGACTCTGACATGCTGGGTTTTGTACAAGAGCTAGGTGTTAGTTGGCTCTGACATGCTGGTTGTTTTGTACAAGAGCTAGGTGCTAGTTGACTCTGACATGCTGGTTGTTTTGTACAAGAGTTAGGTGCTAGTTGGCTCTGACATGCTGGTTTTGTACAAGAGTTAGGTGCTAGTTGGCTCTGACATGCTGGTTTTGTACAAGAGCTAGGTGCTAGTTGACTCTGACATGCTGGTTGTTTTGTACAAGAGCTAGGTGTTAGTTGGCTCTGACATGCTGGTTGTTTTGTACAAGAGCTAGGTGTTAGTTGGCTCTGACATGCTGGTTGTTTTGTACAAGAGTTAGGTGCTAGTTGGCTCTGACATGCTGGTTGTTTTGTACAAGAGTTAGGTGCTAGTTGGCTCTGACATGCTGGTTTTTGTACAAGAGCTAGGTGCTAGTTGACTCTGACATGCTGGTTTTGTACAAGAGCTAGGTGCTAGTTGGCTCTGACATGCTGGTTGTTTTGTACAAGAGCTAGGTGCTAGTTGGCTCTGACATGCTGGTTGTTTTGTACAAGAGCTAGGTGCTAGTTGGCTCTGACATGCTGGTTGTTTGTACAAGAGTAGGTGCTAGTTGGCTCTGACATGCTGGTTGTTTTGTACAAGAGCTAGGTGTTAGTTGGCTCTGACATGCTGGTTTTGTACAAGAGCTAGGTGCTAGTTGGCTCTGACATGCTGGTTGTTTTGTACAAGAGCTAGGTGCTAGTTGGCTCTGACATGCTGGTTGTTTTGTACAAGAGCTAGGTGTTAGTTGGCTCCGACATGCTGGTTGTTTTGTACAAGAGTTAGGTGCTAGTTGGCTCTGACATGCTGGTTTTGTACAAGAGCTAGGTGCTAGTTGACTCTGACATGCTGGTTGTTTTGTACAAGAGCTAGGTGTTAGTTGGCTCTGACATGCTGGTTGTTTTGTACAAGAGCTAGGTGCTAGTTGGCTCTGACATGCTGGTTGTTTGTACAAGAGTTAGGTGCTAGCTGACTCTGACATGCTGGTTTTGTACAAGAGCTAGGTGCTAGTTGACTCTGACATGCTGGTTGTTTTGTACAAGAGCTAGGTGCTAGTTGGCTCTGACATGCTGGTTTTGTACAAGAGCTAGGTGCTAGCTGACTCTGACATGCTGGTTTTGTACAAGAGCTAGGTGCTAGTTGACTCTGACATGCTGGTTGTTTTGTACAAGAGCTAGGTGTTAGTTGGCTCTGACATGCTGGTTGTTTTGTACAAGAGCTAGGTGTTAGTTGGCTCTGACGTGCTGGTTGTTTTGTACAAGAGCTAGGTGCTAGTTGGCTCTGACATGCTGGTTGTTTTGTACAAGAGCTAGGTGCTAGTTGGCTCTGACATGCTGGTTGTTTTGTACAAGAGCTAGGTGCTAGTTGGCTCTGACATGCTGGTTGTTTTGTACAAGAGCTAGGTGCTAGTTGGCTCTGACATGCTGGTTGTTTTGTACAAGAGCTAGGTGCTAGTTGGCTCTGACATGCTGGTTGTTTTGTACAAGAGCTAGGTGTTAGTTGGCTCCGACATGCTGGTTGTTTTGTACAAGAGTTAGGTGCTAGTTGGCTCTGACATGCTGGTTTTGTACAAGAGCTTGGTGCTAGTTGACTCTGACATGCTGGTTGTTTTGTACAAGAGCTAGGTGTTAGTTGGCTCTGACATGCTGGTTGTTTTGTACAAGAGCTAGGTGCTAGTTGGCTCTGACATGCTGGTTTTGTACAAGAGCTAGGTGCTAGCTGACTCTGACATGCTGGTTTTGTACAAGAGCTAGGTGCTAGTTGACTCTGACATGCTGGTTGTTTTGTACAAGAGCTAGGTGTTAGTTGGCTCTGACATGCTGGTTGTTTTGTACAAGAGCTAGGTGTTAGTTGGCTCTGACATGCTGGTTGTTTTGTACAAGAGCTAGGTGCTAGTTGGCTCTGACATGCTGGTTGTTTTGTACAAGAGCTAGGTGCTAGTTGGCTCTGACATGCTGGTTGTTTTGTACAAGAGCTAGGTGTTATTTAGCTCTGACATGTTTGTTTCTTACTGTTGCCAGTGGGCCTGATGACCATGTGTTTGTCAACTTTGCTGACCATGGAGGTCCTGGTATTCTGGCCTTCCCTAGTGAAATGGTGAGTTAACTTCCTTTCCTTTCCTAATAAGGCTACTGTCATGGTGAGTTAGCTTCCTTTCTAGATCCCACAGTGAGTCAGCTTCCTTTCCATCTGACATGGTGAGTCAGTTTCCTTTCCAACTGCCATGGTGAGTCTGCTTCTTTGCCAAATGCCATGGTGAGTCTACTTCCTAAATGCCATGGTGAGTCAGCTTTCTTCCTGAATGATATGGTGAATCTGCTTCCTTCCCAAATGCCATGGTTAGTGTTTCCTTCCATAATGCTATGGTGAGTCAGCTTCCTTCCTAAATGCCATGGTGAGTCAGCTTCCTTCCTTACTGCCATAGTGAGTCAGCTTCCTTCATGATATGGTGAGTCAGCTTCCTTCATGAAGGTCATGGTGGGTCAGCTTCCTTCCTTAATGCCATGCTGAGTTAGCTAATGTCATGGGGAGCTCACTGATGCCATGGTGAGTCAGCTGCCTTCCCAAATAACATAGTGAGTTAACTAATGACATGATAAGTCAGCTTTCTTCCCAGTGACACACTGAATAAGTTTCTGACCCTAGGTTGGAAGAGGGAAGATAGCTGGTAGCTTACAGTCTTAAGAAGCCTATTAAAGTATTATAAACACAGGGTGAAGGAATTTTCATCCTGTTACATCTAAATGGTGATACCTTATTTGGAGTGAAGTACTTGTGTTTGATATGACTGGTGTTTTGTGGCCCCAGTGATTACAGCTGCATATCAGCTATCATCATTATCTGGTGTGTGTTTGATGTGGATGGGTATATATGTGTTTGTGTGTGTCTGGATGGGTATATGTGTGTTTTGTGTGTGGATGGGTATGTGTGTGTGGATGGGTACTTGTGTGTGTGAGGTGTGTGTGTGTGTGTGTGTGTGTGTGTGTGTGTGTGTGTGTGTGTGTGTGTGTGTGTGTGTGTGTGTGTATTTGTGTTTGTTTTACATAAAAATTGTTTTGTGAACTGATGGCTGCATCTGAGTGAAATTGATTGTCACAAGTTCACATTTCTTCTGTTGAAGTTAGAAGTTTTGCCAAAGCTGGGTGATATTTTGCATGTGCTTTTGTTTTCCTACGCATATAAATACATGCATTACAGTTGTCTCTTGCCACTCAGGCAGCTGCACAATGACTTCAGAGTCTCCAGTTGTGTGAAATACTGCATGCTTGTGGCTTTGAATGAAGTGACACTGTAAACTGGGGCATGGTTGAATGGTGTACACAGAACTTGCACCAAGATGGCAGCAGTTTCACGTGGCTATCAGTACATCACTTCCGTGGATATTAAAAATACGTACTATAAAAGGATACAATCAGAATCACATAACGTGTGTGCAGTGAGTCAGCTCAAGGGCAGAGAATAGCACTATATAAAAGTAATGAATGATGCTTGCCACTGTTACAGCTGGAAATCAGTTGTGGGTTTTTTCCATTCTGACACTTGAAATTAGTTTTTTTATGATTTTGATAGAGGAAAAGAAAGAAAAAAAGGTGACCAAAAATGGCTAATGTGTGTCCATTGCATTACATGTGCAGTTGCCATGGTCAGTGTGAGTTTTTGCAGACTTTCCAAACCCGATTTTGCCACTCTAGTTCACAGAGGCATGGTTACTGGACAGTGTTCACTAGGCTGCTCCTGGGTACTAGCCAGTTGTCATGATTTTGACAATTACAAAGCAGCAAGCATGTTACTATCACAAAACAGCAGGTGGACAGTTTATTTCAAGTTCCCCTCTAATGTCACTATTACAGCACCATCAATGTCTGTTATGTAAAGTTTAATTTCTGTTTGCAGCTTCATGCGAAAGATCTGGCACAAACACTGAACAAAATGCACATGCAGAAAAAGTACAAAAAGGTAAGGATTATAGATTTTTTTAAATTATCATAACATTGTAATATTAGGGAAGGGTGGAGGGTGTGAGGCGGGGTTCTGCTTAAAGAAGTATACTATTTAGGTAGAATTTACCATGGTGCTTTTATTAACGTTGTTGCATTATGTGTCTGTTTGTTGTTTGTCAGCCTTTTGCATTATATGTGTCTGTCTGTTAGTCTGTTGAAAGTGATATTTCACAAGGATGTGGCACAATCTTTGAAATATTTTTGATGGGTCCATCTTGTTTTTAAGGCCATCACCAGATGCAGTAAGGCTGTGATTTGATGTCTTTCATTTACAAATTCTTATATTAGTTGTCTGAGACTAACAGGGGTAAGAGTTATTTAATAAGTGAGTGTTAAGTTGACATGTACTTTGTAGACCTGTGTGTGTATTGATTTTGTGGTACCAGTCTCATGATCAAAGTGCTCTCTGATCTTGAATAACAACTCCGAGGCAGGCAGCTGCCCTATGTTGCTAACTGAGTATTAAGAAATGTGGGATGCATATGCCAGTGGGAAACTTTCTTCTCTGTGGTGGTAGACTTTATTTATTGTCCATCATATTATGTTGTATTTCTTGTGCACAAGGTTAAAGTTCTCATAATGGTCCTTTGTTATATATACATGTGATGTGAAACAGACGCTGTCAGTTCCATTTGTTGGCTCAACATAAACACTTCAGCTGTCCTGTGTTTTTAATTCCCCAGTCCCGCTAAAATAGTATTCAACCCAACATTTTTATTTTTTATTTTTTGTAAATACTTTTTGAAGTATTGAACACAACATTTTTATTTTTTATTTTTTGTAAATACTTTTTGAAGTATTCATGCCAAAATTACAAAATGTACACACAAGTATGACCCCTCTGAAATCTAAAAAAAATGTCTTGAGCAAAGATGGCATCATTTGTACTGATGATATGTGCACCCTGATGAAACTAAGGTCTTCAGGTGAGATAGCAGGGTGAAGTATCAACAGGCACAATCAAAACATATCCACAGGCACAATATCCACAGGCATATCCACAGGCACATTCAAAACAATCTGGCACTGTAGTCAGCAATTTGAGTAATTGTCAGATCAAACAGATCATAATGCCATCTTGTGCCTTCTAGTTTGCTATTTTGTTGTTGTTGCTTTTTCTCCAGGAAATCTTCATTTCTTTGTTGTTTATTTTTCTTTGTACTTTTTCTTTCTTTCATTCTTTCTCTCTTCCTTTTTATTCTTCTTTGATAGATTGTCCTTAACAAACAACAAATTTGTCATCATGGTTCTCCAACTTGTTCTGTTTTCAGTTGGTGCTTTATGTTGAAGCATGTGAATCTGGCTCGATCTTTGCATCCACACTTCCCACAGACATCAACAGTATGTACATAGACATAAGTACACACCTGTTAAGGCATTGACACACAAGCTCTTTCATCCGTATTGTTCAGGAGGACTGTCTGGATCTGATCTCAAGTGGATCATGTGTCAGTATAGCCAAATACAGCATGCTGTATTCCAAACAGATGAATTGTATACGGCATCCAATGAGCATCCACAGGTTGTACTCAAAATGAAGGCTAAAGTGAAGTGAAGGCTGGAGGTCACAAGGGATGGTAACTTGAGAAGTGGCAAGGTTGAATACATCGACCTTCCCTTTGCTTTAACCCATCAGTTTCAGCTGTTTTGTGTGGAAGCCAGTACATTTAAGACCATGTGAGGTTTTAACAGTCCTCAACCATATGGCCACAAAACAGCTTGTGTACCAGCACCTTTATTGCGATAGCTTCGACACTCCTGTATAATTCAGGAAACTTGTTCTCAATGTTTTCAGCCAACTGTGATTTTTACTAATGCAGTCAATTTCATGGTCAAGCTTTGCTGTAAGTCTTAAGGTCAGTGCTCACTTTCACTGTCAGTTGTAAGTTCCAGGGTCAGTTTCACTGTCAGTCCTAAGTTAGTAAGCACATCAGTCTGTTTCATTGTGAAACCTGACTTCAGTGATCTGGCACAGATCAGTGTTCAGATCAGTTATCCATTTTACTGTTAATTATGAGTCCAGCAGTCAGCTTCACTGTTTTTCCTAAGTTTGGTAGTCAGTTTCCATTGTTCATCCTCAGTTCAGGAGTCAGTTTCATCGTCAGCCCTAAGTTCAGTTGTCAGTAACTATCAATCCTATGTTCAGCACTGTTATCTATTCACTTGGAACAGGCAAGTAACCAGTGTCTACAGAACTAAAAAAAAAATCTTCTTTCCCCCCTGCTTTTGATTTGTATTTGCACAGAGTTGCAATAATATATATTGTGTGTGTGTGTCTTCTGTGGTTAAAGACATGTGCATGTTGTAAAAATATACCCATGCTGAGCTCTGAATGACTCCAGTACTTTCAGTTCCAGGACATGCCCTTTGTCTGTGTTATCTATTGTTACAATAAAAACAAAATGTATTTGTGATTGCAATTTTTCTTATTGATAGTTTTTGCCTCCACTGCGGCTGATCCATATCATTCATCATATGCCTGTTACTTCGACAAAAAGCGTCGGACCTACCTGGGGGATGTGTACAGTGTCAACTGGATGCAGGATTCTGACAAGGTGAGAGCAACAAAATACCCACTTGCACTAAAGTGTTCATGCTGGTACTGCTAAAACAGCAGTACCAGCATGAACACTTTAGTGCAGATGGGTATTTCTGAGCGTCAGAAAGTTGTAGACTCCAAGTGTCAGACTTGCCTGGGAGATGTGTGTAGTGTCAACTGGAGAAAGGATTCTAACAATGTGAGAACGACAAATATCTGTCTGCTAAGACAGTTGTGGAGTGTCAGACTTACCTGGGAGATGTGCACAGTATCAATTGGATGCATGATGTTAACAAGATGAGAACAATAAATACCTGTCTGCACTAAAGTTAATGCTGCTAAGACAGTTGTTACTTACAAGTATCAGACCTACCTGGGAGATGTGTACAGCTTTGACTTAATGCAGGATTCTGACACTGAATAATAGTGCAAATACTTATTTGCACTAGGGTCTTGATGCTACTTTGACTCTCAGCATCTCACCTTCCAGGAGGATGTGTACAGTGTCAGCTGTGTGACATACATGAGAGATAATATACAATGTCAGCCATATAAAAATAAACGTACATCCCATATAAATTATTGGAAATATGTATGCGACGTATATGGGGGTAATATGCCTGTGCAAATGAAGGAGCCATATAGGTTACATATAATATACTGCTAATATTGTTGGATTCTGACAAGTAAGAACAACAAAGTGCTTTACCTTTTGCAACTTGTTTTTGATCAGGCTTCTGTCATTCACATGCTTGACCTGGCTTCTGTCATTTGCTAATGTAGTGTGTGCTTGATCTGGTTTTCAGGAAAACCTGAAGTCGGAAACACTGGCCAAACAGTACAAAATTGTCAAGCAGGAGACCAACACCAGCAAAGTCTGCGAATACGGAGACTTGGTGAGACTTGCATTCATGAGACAAAAAAATCAACCCACAGTTGACCTGTCAGCTGGGGCTGTCAACTTTTTTTTTTTAAAGGATATATGCATGCTGAGGATATTATGCATGCACCATCATTTGTCCAATATTTTATTTTGTAAGAACTTGTTAAATTTTGTTACAAAGCTTCATTTCATTGAAAGCATTTAAATGACAGAAAGTGCTGATGTTGATTTCAGTTGTCAGTCATGCTTTGTTTGGGGAAGGACAGATAGATAATTTATGTTTGTGCCCATTCAACCATGATGACTGGGGTGTGGTGGGGGGTGTCAAAGAATATAGAAGGAAAGAAGGAAGGGTAAAGTTTTATTTTAGTTTGTGACACTTGGGTGTGTTTTTTTTTCTTCTTCTTTTTTTGCAGCAGGGAGTGAACTTTTACTGCTAGCGGATTTTCAGTGTTGTTTTTCATTTCTTTTTCTTTTTTAAAGAAGAAAATTAATTTTTAATGAGAATTATGGGTGGTGACCAAACAAAACATAATGCCTTATAATTAAACTGACTGACATTTGAATTTGAAGAGTGGAAAGATTTCATGACTGATGCTTGATGAGAGAGATGAGTCAGATAAGTGTTGGAACTGTTTGAAAACTTCTGAGAGACAGGGTGGAGCACATAATTATGGGCTTTTCGGAATGCATAGATACCATCTTGAACTGAACTGATGCGTGATTGTAAACGTTTGTTTTTTGTGTTACCTCACGTTTGTTTCCTTGTCATACCTCAGTCCATCACATCCATGGTGGTAGCGGAGTTTCAGGGCAACCTGACCAGTACATCCATGCCTGCTAGTCCTTGTCACCCCAAGGTCAGTGTCTTTATCCTCAGTGTTCACCTCACTTTGGTCAAGTCGAGTAAAGACAAGTCAAAACACTTTAATCATCTCACTCAGGGCAGTTTGGCTTACTGCTAAAGGCTCATTAATTTAAAAACGTGTACCACAGGTCAGTGTAGCTAACTACTGAAAGCTTGTTAATATAAAAAGATGTAAAAAGAACACCCCATGCATTATAATTTGCACACTTGTAGCTTAATAAGCAGACATACTTGGATAAAATTCCATCGTACAAAATCACATTCCCATCTTGAAACTTGTTTGCCTGATGAGCTCATGCCACATAGTACTGTGGCTAAAGCCAGCTTGTGCATGTATCCAAGTTGGTAGTTATGATGGTATTGGTTGTGTGCAGGAAGATTCAGTGCTTCTTTGTCTGGTAAACTGATGCCATGTTGTACTGTGACTGAAGCCAGCCTGTGCATGTATCCAGGTTATTGGTGGTGGTAGTGGTGATTGTTGTGTGCAGGAAGATGCTGTGCCTGCTTGTTTGTCTGATGAGCTGATGCCATGTGGTGCTGTGACTGAAGCCAGCCTGTGCATGTATCCAAGTTACTGATAGTTGGGATTATTGTTATGTGCAGGAAGATGCAGTGCCAGCACCTGATGTACCCCTGAAGCTTCTGGAGTTCAAGTACAAGATGGCTAGAACCCATGAGGAGAAAAGGAAGGCCGCTCAGGACATCAGTGACCTAATGGAGGTAATGCTGCTGTAGCTGTGTGTCAAGACTGTTGGGGTGGGATAATTAAGTTGGAAGGAGCAAGGGATAGGAGGGTGGCTTAAGACATCAGCGACCAAATGGAGGCAATACTGCTGCAGCTGTGTGTCACTGTCAGAACTGTTAGGGTAGGATAATTCAGTTGGAGGAGAAAGGGAGGGCCACTCAGGACATCAGTGACCTAATTCAATTCAATTAACACGTCTAGCCTTCTCTGCTGGGATAGAGATTCAGCAGCACTGGTATACCTACAGAGAAATACACAAAAAAATCAACAAGCACAGCTCCAAGCACTGACCTGGCACGGGTGAATGTGTTCTCAAGCTGTTAACAAGTGAAACAAATTCTGAGGAAATTATCTTAAACTGTTTGGATTTGTACTCAAATTATAGTTGTGTCCGCTTCTTCTCCTTGCAGTGTCCACTTCTGAGAGATTATTGTCAATGATGTAGTGACTTACAAATAAATGTGCCCTGCACTTAATTTGTGCATTATCATTTACTCCCATGTTCACAGTAACCTCATATTTTGTGGTGTTTTACTACACAGAGAATTTCAAGGTTACAACAAACATTATTTAAGAACAATTGAAGTAAGTAAATAATGCTTGTACACATACACTACACACCCATTAGCATCACATTTGTACTTGCAGCACCATTCAGCAGTGGACCGGCTGTTCCAAGGCATTGTGGGATGGCTGAGGAACCAGCGGCAGAACCTCATGGAACAGGGGGAGGTAATGCACTTCACCAATGAGCTGTCCTATGATGACCTTGTGGTGGAGCGTCGGCCGATCACGCAGTGGGACTGCTACGAGCAGGCTGTGGACACTCTTGTCTCCAGCTGTGCCAACCTGAAGCTGCCTGAGGTAAACGATTGTGGCTTGTATGGAAAATGTGAGTCTATGCTGTAATCAGTGTTTGTCCGACTTTACGTCTGTGGCATTAACAAAAAATAACCACCTTAACATTGGCATTGCCTTGGAGACTGTTCAAGTGAGCTCTTTCAAACTTTGTGTGGTGTCGGCTTTGCCTTGGAGACTGTTCAAGTGAGCTCTTTCAAACTTTGTGTGGTGTCGGCTCCTGTTCAGCTTGAACCTTTCAGACAGTTTTGTTGACAGGTGTTCAAGTGAGCTCTTTCAAACTTTGTGTGATGTCGGCTCCTGTTCAGCTTGAACCTTCCATATGGTTTTGTTGACAGGTGTTCAAGTGAGGTCTTTCAAACTTTGTGTGATGTCAGCTCCTGTTCACCTTGAACCTTCCATACAGTTTTGTTGACAGGTGTGTTTGTTTCCTCCACAGGACTACCATGCCCTGCGTCAGCTCTTTGTCCTTGTCAACCTGTGTGAGCGTGGTTACCACGGTTCCAATGTCCGTGGGGCTGTGCTGGCTGCTGCCAGAGATCACCCCAGCCTTTGTGGCAGAGTGTAGTGCTGACTGTTCTCTGATGCCTTGATTACTAATGAAAATGGAGAAATGTGTCACTTTGTGTAGACTAATTTCTGCAGTGAGAATGGGTTGAGTAATTTACCTGGAAGCCGATTAATATACACAAAACTAAACAAAGGTGACCCTACCCTGGTTACATCATCTGCTTAAAATGTTTCCATAACTTGTCTTCAGGGGAGGTGTATGTGAATTCAGCAGTGTTGTCCTGTGTTCAGATGATGTAGACTAAAAATTCTGCTGAGCAATCTTAGTTTTTGTGTGTGTGTTTCTTTTTAACCACAAAGAAACTCTTTGTGATCACATAACAGCTGCATTAAAAAAATTAAAAAAATAAAAATCAGATTGATGACAACTGAAATTTTGTTTCTTCCTTTAGATCTGTATATTGTCCAGCTGTACTTGCTTTGGGCTGATATTCCTCAGATGTCCACATTCATTGGAAACAAAAGTTTGGCATTTTTTACACATAATCATATCAGAAGTGATTATGTTTGATAGTGTTTTTGTTTTCTTTGTTTGTTGTTGCTTTTTGCAAGTCTACACATACAAAATTTATGATTGTGAAATCCATTTTTTGCTCATGAACAGGAGTACAGTTTTGTAACACTGTTCAACATGATTCAACCTGGATGCAAAATGCCACAATGGTGGTTGTTTGTCATGATTATGTGATGGTTGTAAATGCTGAGGTGTATGTTTTACTTGTTGTGATGAACTGCCTTTCAAGTTACATTGCAATACATCATTGGAATCTTCAAAGGGCACCTAAGAATCTTGTTTTCTCATAGTCTCTGCTTCGTGTGTTGGTTTTTATAGATCAAATGAATAAAGTGTGAAAGGCACTACAGCTGTGAATGGTATGGAAGACTGCTGTACAGGTGATATAGCCATCTAAATCACTTGGCTGTATCTCCTGACAAAATGCTTCTACTCAGCCCTTTCTGTTTTGTGAAAATGCACTGAAATTGTGATATGTATTTGCTGCTGAAACATATCTTGTGATCAATTTACTCCTGATGCTCAGAACATGAACGTTTTATTGTATGTGCAAAACCAAATGTCTTTCTTTTCTTTTTTTAGTTCCAATTTTTTGACAATATCCTCAATCTATTTTACAACAAATCAGGTTTTTACAAGATTGATAATTTTGTACGAACTCCTAATTCAGAAGTTTTTGTTACCAAAGATGGCCTATAGTTGTTGTTTTTCTGAATTCCCAATTCAGAAATGTTCAGTACTATGACTATTATTTCATGAGGGGACCCATCATTTTATATGAATTCCTAATACAAAGGTCTTAAGTACCAAGGAAACCTATAGTTTTATCTGAATTCATATACAAAGATCTTAGGTACCAAGGGACCCACAGATTTACATAAATTCCTGACACAATTGTATTTAATACCAGGGAGACCCATAGTGTTATATGAATTGCTAATACAAAAGTCCCCCATACAGTTTCACATGGATTCCTGATCCAAAAATGTTTAGTACTGAGGTAGCAATAACTTTGTATCAGTTGTATCAATAGCATTTAGTGCTAAAGGGTCTCATCATTTTGTATGAACTCCTAAAAATAATATACAGAAGTCTTTAGTGTGATGAGGACCATCATTTTATTTAATTATTATTATATAATTTCCTAATACAAATGCTTTGTGCCAAGAGGAATTCATGAATATCGAACTGATTGATGTACTCATTATTGTAATCACTAGCAGATTAAAACAGTGTAAAAACTGTGTGTGCGTGCGTGCAGATTAAAACAGTGTTAAAACTGCATGCGTGCGTGCGCGCGTGTGTGTGTGTGTGTGTGTGATTTGTGACTTAAATAAACACATGGGACTCTGATGATGAGTGGTAATCTTGTCAGCTTACCCAGGGCCACCTGTGGAAAATAACAAAGAGTGTCAACAAAGCAGTTCGTACTGCTTGATGATGTCACATGTATATTAAGGGACACAACACAAAGACGAGGAACAGTCTGAAGAAGATTGTCTTGCTGCTGAGTTGTTCCACATCAGTTGGTTGTCCAGACTCCATGACTTTGTTCTGCGCAGCTGTTGAAAGAGCTAGTTGCAGAGTTGACAAGCTGCTTCGCATTTGCAAGGTCTCCACCACCTTAACATCTACTGTACTGGTGGTGGCTGCTGGTCTCTTAAGCCTTGCGGGACGGAGTGCGTGGGAAAAGCTATTCATAGGTACCCGACTCCCCGCCTTTCCCCTATCCATAACAGACTGTGTGTGGTCTCCATGGGTGTTAATCCATACAAGTCATTCAAATACCCAAATCACCTGGCGTGCAAGTAAACAATCCCAGGTTCCGTCTACATACAGTCAGAGCAGATGAGTTATATTACGTATTCATCGAGTCCTACCAACAAAATTGTGAGATAGAAATTCCTCCACCCCACCCCACTATTACCACCACCACCCTGCCTCACCCCTGATTAAGTACCTATTCCTCCACCCCATCACTATCGCCGCCACCATCACCCTCCCCCTATTAAGGTTTGGCTTATCGGAGAGGCACCAGACTTGTAAGCAGAAGAACTTTGGTTCGATCCTTTCGGGCTCTCCTCTCTTCAAAAAGTTGTGGCCTATGGAGTGACACTGTCTTGTAAAAGTGCTCTCTATAATTAATGAAGCATTAACATGGCTAACGCCGCTGCCCGTACTGATCATTCTGGTGGTGAAAGTGTCACGTCAAGTTACGTTCATCATTCGTTCGGTTGGTCGACTTGTTTAACGCCGAGTTGTCTTCAGGCGCGGGCTGAGATCCCGGGGGGGGGGGGGGGGGGGGGGGCCTGTACCTACCGCTACACTCACCACTAAAATGATTTTTGCATTAAGATGGGCAGCGATGAGTGCCATTTTAATGTTTCATTTTAATGTTGCGAGGAGCAAAATAAGTCACAAGACAGTGTCTATAAACCACAACTCTTGAAGAAGAGAGAGGAGATCCGAAGCAGGGAGTCGAACTGAAGTCGTACGTATATACCAGCCTAACGTTTTACTATTAGGAAACTAGAGAATTAAAACTTCAGGAATAACTGAAATTTCAAGGTGACAGCGTAAGTAATGAAATACATGCAGTTTCATGTGTCTACGGGTCCATTACGACCCGCCACGACTGACACGCGGTTGGGCCCACTGTCAAGGTGTGCAACCGGGCCCACTGTGAAGGTATGCAACTGGGCCCACTGATAAGGCATGCAACCGGGCCCACTGTGAAGGTAGGCAACTGGGCCCACTGTGAAAGTAGGCAACCGGGCCCACTGTGAATGCAAGCAACCGGGCCCACTGTGAAAGTAGGCAACCGGGCCCAGACGGCTGTGCCGCTCAGTTTTCAGCGACCTTGTGACTATATATAAGCGTCTCACTCGTTACCTCCACAACCTTAGGTTGTGGTTTGTGAACACTGTCTTGTGACTTTGTCCATCACTTCCTACTGAAACATTAAAATGGCTCTCATCGCTGCCCATCTTAATGCAGAAGTCATTCTGGTGGTGACAGTGTAGCGACAGGTATATAATCTCCCTCTTCCCCCACCTCCATACCCCCTTCCCCCCCTTTCTCCCCGTCCCTAATAAGCCGTACGGTTTCTGTGGACGTTAAGCACCATGTTTACTTACCTCCACGGAGTGTCCGGAATATAAATGACGGTGACCTCGTTGTCGGATCCGTGTACATATATTCTGGTACAGGCGACGGGAGAGCAAAGATACACCACTCCAAAACTGATATGTACCTGTGCTCGTGTTTCCCGTCGGCAATCCGGGTACAAACTCGCGGTGTTTAAAACTGGATTCATGATGTGTCCACGTAACTATAGACACTAACTATAGACACTAACTATAGTTGCGTGTCAAAAAAGTATAGCAATAACAACATATTGGAGTGTCTCCTAACTGTAGACACCACAGTTACGCGTCAAGCAAGTTTTAACATTAACAACACACTGGAGTGTCCACATAACTTTATGTATACACTACAGTACAGCTACGCTCGGGTTATGCCTTGGCACTCCAGAGATGGACAGTAAGCGTAGGTGTTGTGTCAGTGTGCGGACACTCAGATGTGTGGGGGCCGATTCCACGCAGATTTAGGCTTCTCGCTAAGTGTGGATCTCTCGCTTTTCCTGTGGTGAGTGTTACCTCACTCGCCCCTGACTTTGCTTTCCGCTTTGGTCAGTGTGTTGACGGGTGAAGAGTAGCCTGCAATGAGATCTGGTTCTCCACTCCACTCTCACAGAGACTGACTAACCTGCAACCATGGCAAAGCCTAGTGAGTCCGAGTTTTGCTTTTATATACTAATGTAATAATGCATTCTCTTATGTACTGTTTCTGCAAATTGGATCGTGTAGGCCATTACAAAGCAAAGAATCAAAGTAGAGTCAAAACAAATTAATTATCTGGCGTGCACGCGCGTACACACACAGACAGACACACTGCACATACACAGACATACACGCACGCACGTACACACACCACACGCACGCAAGCATGCATACGCGCGCGCGCACTCATACACACACACACACGCACGCACACACTGACGCGCGCGCGCACACACACACACACACACACACACCACACACACACACACACACACATATTCTTGGAGAATATATATAATGATGATGATCATGACTGACGACGACGATGATGATGATGACCGTTATGTATACTTATTTATTTATGACGACGACGACGACAATGATTTTGATTACTGTTTCAGGAGACACATACCACGCTCCAGGACTGACGGGACCTACGTTAGAGGACATCCGGGTCATCAACGAAGAGATGAAGTTCCGGTGTCCAGACGACCAGCTGAAGGAGATGGTGGGTAAGTCTGCTACAGCAGGGATTGTGGTCAAGCCGATTCTCTCTCAGTCCAGAGACACTACACTACAGGGACTGCCAACTCGCTGCGAGCCTAAACGGAGTGGCCGCGCGAGCAGGCTACAACCAAACAGGCAAGCGAAACTTCGGTCTGTGTCGTGCAGTGAGGGTTTCATACATCTACACCGTCATTCCATCTATAATTTTATTCTTTAACATTCCGGTTACTATACATTCACCAGATAGTCGGCCGCCACGGGTGTGTGTGTGTGTGTGTTGTGTGTGTGTGTGTGTGGTGTGTGTGTGTGTGTGTGTGTGTGTGTGTGTGTGCCGTGAGACAGTGTGCGTGCGTGCGTGCGTGTGCGTGCGTGTGTGTGTGTGTGTGTGTGTGTGTGGCTTGCTTGTTTAGCGCACGCGAGTAATGTATAAATCACTAAATTATAAATAAAAAAACACGTTCTGAAGCTAATCTGCCTCTCATAGTCTGCTCCTTTTACGTATTTGCAGTTGATGTGTTTTTGTTGTTTTCAGAACGCCGTCAGTCAATTCTTTTTCATAATTTTCGTCACAACATAGATTGCACTGCATGATGCCGATTTCCAAAATTATTTCAATCAGAAAACCAAACGAGTCAAAAAAGTTGAAATATTTGTAAAGGTCTCATGTACTGTTCTTTGTGTGTGTGTGTGTGTGTGTGTGTGTGTGTGTGTGTGTGTGTGTGTGTGTGTGTGTGTGTGTGTGTGTGTGTGTGTGTGTGGTGTGTGTGTGTGTTCTTTTTCTCTCTTTTTTATTTTTTATTTTTTATTATCATTGTATTTCACTGCATGGTAAAAAGTTAGTTTGTAAACTGGAACGTTTTTCCGAATGGATTTTTTTTTTAAATCATCAATACGTGTACACGCAGGCATAATGAGTTAAACCCGCATACAGACAGACAAACATTTTTTTTTTGTAACAAAAAACTTTTACATTAGGTTATGATAGCTATATAATCATTATTATAATGGGTGGACGTTGATGCGCGAAAAAAGAAACAAACAAACCAGGTAGAGAGTTTCTGACGGGAGATCGGTATCTGATGTCACTCAGTTTTTATCGTTGATTTGTCTGCATTAAAAATAAATAAATATATTATAATATAAAACAACAATGCTGGAATGAAAAAGAGAACCCTAAAGACAAAATATCCTGTCTTCCTCTCACTTATTTTTCAAACCATGAGATAAATCTGGTGTATCTACTGAACAAGAACTGAACAGGAGTCAATGCTGCGTAAGCTACTATTAAACAAACAAAAACAAAACAAAACAAAACATAAAAAAACTCAGAATTATCTGAAGATATTATATAGCAGATACCTTCAAAATTGAACGGGCATTGTGGTAGGTATGATATAAGCGTAAAATGCACTTTAAAATCGAAACAATCTCAGCCCTCCCCACCAACTTTAGATGATGGTGTGGGGCTTCATGTCCTCGGATGTCGGGTTGACATATTAGGGACAAACTTTAGCTACAGAAAGTTACGGTTACGCGCTGACTGGAAGAATGGAGTGCCTGTCCGCCGACCATCCGCACGTTGCGCCACTCCGTTTACAGGCTTATCGTGACACGGCTCGCTCACTTGGCTATCCCCTTGCTGTAGTATCTCAGCTCAGTCCACTACGTTCCGACTACAGGCGGTGTTGACATTGCCGCTACTGGCATCCTGTTGTCTCTGGCCACAACCTCGGGTTTAAAACCACATTCCGAGCCGCGCTTTCCGGCACCTTCATCCAGACGCTGCCAGAATTGGTTACGCCACTGAAGGGGCACTTTTTGTCTCCGCGCAGTGCCCCTCGATAGCGTCAAAGCACACACGTAAAAATGAGGTGCGTCCGCCCCGGGTAAAAAATAAAATTAAATAAAAATTAAATAAAAAGGAGTGCCATCTCGATTCAAACGATTTGGGTTTTATTTGTGCTGGTGTAAGCAACGTTGTCGGTTATAAAAGAAACGCCGGATATAATCAGAGTTGCCTGTTACAAACTTACTGCGATTTAAAGCGCCAACGAAAAACTCCGTTAGCTGACCGTTTTCCGAGTCTTATGGCGTAATCAATTATGGCAGTGGTTGGAAGAAAGATGTCGCAAACCAGTGCTTGGAGTTTGGGCTAAAGCAAGATGTTTGTTGTGTGATCAGTTCAACAGGCTAAATAATATTAGTCTGTGTCATTTAGACCTCGTATGCGTTGATAGTGACAAAGTAAGCCACAATCACAACTAATAAAAGTCTAACTGGAAAACCACATAAGATCCTGTACGTGTTTTTTCCAGTTTGTGTGTGTGTGTGTGTGTGTGTGTGTGTGTGTGTGTGTGTGTGTGTGTGTGTGTGTGTGTGTGTGTGTGTGTGTGTGTGTGTGTGTGTGTGTGTGTGTGTGTGTGTGTGTGTGTGTGTGTGTGTGTTTTGATATAATGTTACATTCGAGGTTTTCTTCACAATTCATGACGGCCATTTGCAGAATAATAGCAATACGAGCAAATGACCACAGATTGGGCCAATATTCAAGGGAAAAACAGCGGTAAAGCCTCGATTTCCGCCAAAATGTCAAATACTTATTTTTTCACTAACACCATCTATATTCTGGGATAACTTACCTATAGTAATCTTCATGACGTGAAACACTCCATTATTGAAATCCCCGAGGCTGGAGTGCAACTGCCTTGGTAACATTGCACTTTTAGGTATGGCAGTATGCAGCCTACACGTGTGGGGAAACGGTTGCATACGCTGCATTTTCACCTAACCGAATGGTTTTAGCTGAGGAACGGTGACAAACAATTCTGTCCAACAAGTAGCCAACTGCTTAATCATCCAGGTGGATTGATGAAAGGGTGGAGGGAGGGAGAGTTTAATGCTTAATTTTCCATACATTCCATTCATTCATTGCTGTTAGAGCGTTTGTTTGTTTATCAATGGACCAGAGTTACCTTCGAAGTGTTCTGAGATGACCTTGTGCGGATGACGGGACGTGAATCCAAGAACTATTACTGACAGTGACTACATCTGAAGCTCGAAAATTCCATTTATGACGACCAGATACACCCTATATAAAGAAATAGTCTGCGTTCACACTTTTCGTTAACTGAATTCTAAAGCCCTTTGATTCGCTGAAAACGCCCTGCTTATAGTAGTAGTAGTAGTAGTAATAGTAGTAGCAGTAGTAGTAGTAGTAGTAGTAGTAGTAGTGTTATTATAATTATGCGCAGCGTTCGTATCTATCCTGGGAACATGCTTCTGAAGTTGGAAACGTTCTAACGGCCCAGTCGTCTTGTGTATTGTGGTCAGAGCTGATGGCTGGTTTCACCAAGTCCTACCAGCGGGTGAGCGAGATGAGAGACCCTTCCATCCCCCTAGTCAAGTACCCCCGTACCCCAGGCTTCCAACCCGACCCTGAGGACAACCCTTACAATGCATGGTGCTGTTCTGTTTGTCTGTCTGTTCACACACACACACGCACGCACGCACGCACGCACGCACACACACACACACACACATACATACACACTCTGAGGGCAACGATATATATGTGTACCGATACAGGGCGTGTGTACTATACATAGCTACAGTATGCAACATGTAGCTGCATAAAAATGAATGTGTACAGACTTTACCTAGTATGTCCCAACCTTAATCACCAGTGCTTTTCGTAAGTAGGCACTTATGGTGTTCTATTACTACCTCCATCATTGTTATTATTAACTCCCGCAGAGCGTGGCTGTAACTGCTATACACAATGGTATTGTATTGGTATTGCAGAGTGTGGCTATGATGACACTATACAATGATAAACATTTTAGTGTGTGGTTATAACCACAATACACAATGCTATACCATGCAGGGCACTACAATATGCAATGATACACATTTTAGAATGTGGCTATAACTACAATATACCATGGCCAACCTTTCAAGGTGTGGCTATGACTACAACATACCATGGCCAACCTTTCAGGGCGTAACTATAACTACAACATACCATGGCCAGACTTGCAGGGTGTGGCTATAACTACAATATACCATGGCCAACCTTGCAGGGCGTGGTTATAACTACAAATTACCAAGGTCAACCTTGCAGGGCGTGGCTATAACTACAAATTACCAAGGTCAACCTTGCAGGGCGTGGCTATAACTGCAGTATACCATGGCCAACCTTGCAGGGCGTGGCTATAACTACAATATACCATGGCCAACCTTGCAGGGCGTGGCTATATCTACAATATACCATGGCCAACCTTGCAGGCATGGCTATAACTACAATATACCATGGCCAACCCTGCAGGGCGTAGCTATAACTACAATATACCATGGCCAACCTTGCAGGGCGTGGCTATAACTACAATATACCATGGCCAACCTTGCAGGGTGTAGCTATAACTACAGTATACCATGGCCAACCTTGTTGGGCGTGGCTATAACTACAATATACCATGGCCAACCTTGCAGGGCGTAACTATAACTACAATATACCATGGCCAACTTGCAGGGCGTGGCTATAACTACAATATACCATGGCCAACCTTGCAGGCATGGCTATAACTACAATATACCATGGCCAGACTTGCAGGGCGTGGCTATAACTACAATATGCCATGGCCAACCTTGCAGGGCGTGGCTATAACTACAATATACCATGGCCAGACTTGCAGAGCATGGCTATAACTACAATATACCATGGCCAACCTTGCAGGCATGGCTATAACTACAATATACCATGGCCAATCTTGCAGGGCGTAACTATAACTACAATATACCATGGCCAACCTTGCAGGGCGTGGCTATAACTACAATATACCATGGCCAACTTGCAGGGCGTAACTATAACTACAATATACCATGGCCAACCTTGCAGGGCGTGGCTATAACTACAATATACCATGGCCAACCTTGCAGGGCGTGCCTATAACTACAATATACCATGGCCAACCTTGCAGGGCGTGGCTATAACTACAATATACCATGGCCAACCTTGCAGGGCGTGGCTATACCTACAATATACCATGGCCAGACTTGCAGGGCGTGGCTATAACTACAATATACCATGGCCAACCTTGCAGGGCGTGGCGGTGCGACATCCAGGGAGCCCCCACAGGCAAACTGGCAGGCAGGACGGTGGCCATCAAAGACAACACGGCAGTGGCGGGGGTGCCCATGCGGAACGGCAGCAAGATCCTACAGGCCTACGTGCCTGAGTTTGATGCCACCATTGTGTCGCGTATATTGGATGCAGGTAAGTGTGTGTGTATGTGTGTGTGGGGGGGGGGGGGGGGGAGCGGTGGAGGGTCGTGTGTGTTTTGTGTGCGTGTAGTGTGATCGGAGGGGGGGGGGGGGGGTGGGTGGGGGAGGGGATTTGTGTGTGTGTGTGTGTGTGTGTGTGTGTGTGTGTGTGAGAGAGAGAGAGAGAGAGAGAGAGAGAGAGAGAGAGAGAGAGAGAGAGAGAGAGAGAGAGAGAATGTGTGTGCTGGGGAGAATATTTTCTTACGGATGCTTTTATTCGCAGCATTTTCTTGTCAACATTCAAAGTAAAACTTTTGAAAGGTATTCGCAGATACTGTGTCAAGGCATCACCAGCTGGTTTCTACCTCAAGAACGCTGTGCAAAAAAAGAAAGAAAAAAGACGTATCTGCATTACCAAGTGGTCTGTATTTCACCACCTGGTCCGTATTTTAGGTGGTCGCATCGTGGGCAAGATCGCTGCCCTGAAAGCCTGTATCTATGGTGAAAACAACATCCCTAAATGGTCTGTATTTTCACCACCTGGTCTGTGTTTCAGGTGGTCGCATCTTGGGCAAGAGCTCCGTGGAAGACATGTGCCTCAGTGGCAGCAGCATCACCAACTCCTACGGGCCGGTCAGAAATCCTTGTGATGAGACACACATTGCTGGCGGCTCCAGCAGTGGCAGTGCCGCTCTGGTCAGTCTTCTTATTCTTGATGTTGTAAAATTCAAGCAGGAATAAGAAGAAGAAGAAGAAGAAGAAGAGGAACGGCAACAGCAGAAGGAGCAAAACAACGATTTAGAGTTGGTTTAGATGTGTACCCTGTCCTTTTTGCTCTGGCAATGGTTTCATTGTATGAACACCTGAAAATACTGCGCACACTGGTAGGAATGGCTGTTCTTACGGCTGCTGTAGCCTTATCTATGAAAGGCGATCTGAATTTCCGGTAAGTAGAAGTCCTTGTGACAACAGAGGTTTCATTGTATGAACACCTGAAAATACTGCGCACACTGGTAGGAATGGCTGCTCTTACGGCTGCTCAGTGTAGCCTTATCTATGAAAGGCGATCTGAATTTCCGGTAAGTAGAAGTCCTTGTGACAACAGAGGGATTTATGTCAGAAGTGAGAAGTTGGTCTGCACCGCGCGGCAGCTGAGCGGGCGGCCAACAGTAGCTGGAACTGATCAACTTAACTCATTAATATTCATAAGGTCAAAGACCCCTCTATATTTGGTAATGATTGACCAGTCTGCACCTATCACAGCTGGCGTGCCCACACTCCCATCATCACTGCTTTCAAGATTCTGACGGGAACAGCACAACAAAAATTCAGTTCTATCACATATGTGATCAAATTGTCCAAGACTTATAAAGTTTCAAGTAATGTACTAAAAGAAATTGTTAAATTAACTTAAGTAAAGAGAAATATAAGTAACATGTAGCTTTGCAAGAAACAGTTAATAAACTGTCACATCCTGTGGCTTAGAGCAGCAACTTCAATATGTTTTGTCAACACTGTTTGAATGTGAGGAATCTGTATGTTTGCAGAACACTTGCTGACATAAATGGGTGAATGGAATAAAAACTCTCCTCTGTGTGCAGGTGTGCGGAGGAGTGGTGGACATGGCTGTGGGGGGAGACCAGGGAGGGTCAGTCCGGATCCCCGCTAGCTTCACGGGTATCGTGGGTCTGAAGCCCACGTGGGGACTGGTGCCGTACACTGGAGCTTCCAGCATCGAACCCACTGTGGACCACCTGGGCCCCATGGCCAAGACAGTATCCGACTGTGCTCTCCTCCTGGAGGTTCTAGAGACTATTTGTTCTTAAATCTCTCTCTCTCTCTCTCTCTCTCTCTCTCTCTCTCTCTCTCTCTCTCTCTCTCTCTCTCTCTCTCTCTCTCTCTCTCTCTCTCTCTCGTGCGCGCGTCCCTGTCTGTATGTCTCTATTTCGCCTGCACTCTCTTCTGTCTGTCTGTCTCTCTCTCTCTCTCTTTCTCTCTCTCTCCATTTACCGGTGTGTTTTTTCTTTTTCTTTCTGACATTATTTGTTTCTTTATTTTTTCCCCTCTCAGTTTTTGAGCGGAATATTAAATAATTGTGCCATTGTGATTGGCTGAAATGTTCTGTTGATTTGCATCGTGACCTAAAACCCTCTACTATGATGAACTACTGTGGCCACAGCGTTGACCAACAACGGACTTCTGTTGTGTGCAGGTGATGGCTGGCTACGATGATGGAAGAGACCCCAGACAGCCGTCAAACTTAATTGTTCCACAGTACACTGAACTGGTTAGCAACGCCCACTCTCTCCGTTTTACGTTTGAATCTTCTTCTTTTTTCTTTTCTTTTTTCTTTAACCTGATGGGCAATTTCTCCTTCATTTTTTTCAGCTCTTATTTTCCCTAGACTAGTTGTCGGCACAGTTTGCGCCGCTATTTAGTTCGTCCTGGAATTGCCGGGAGTTTGTTTAAAAACGTGGTATTAATATAGAACTATGAATAGTTTATGCTCTATTATCACACACATCAGTGTGCTGCAATGAAATAGGTCCAATAAGGGTTGAATAACATTCAGTTTTAAATCTGCCACTGCCGGACAAAAGAGTGGTTTGCAAAAGTTTTAAATCCGTCGATAGATGGACCAGGGAGAGGTTGGCAATAGTTTTAAATCTGTCGACATTTGGAACTGTGAGTGGTTGGCAACAATAGACCACTCCACAACGCACCGCTTCCAGCCGTAAGCTCCGCCCCTCTGGCAAGCGACCCGAAAAGATGGCTGCAGCCGAATCCAAAAGTACTCTCGATCTCTTGCCGCTGAGAGACCTGTCGCTGTTGTGTTTTGGTCAAAGCCCGCCTATTTTAAAATAGACGGGCTTTGGTTTTGGTGAGAGAAAACTCACCCAAAGGTCAAAGCGGTCTTTTGAGACACAGGACCCTGTGTTGATAATATACATGGTCTGCAGCCCTCCTTGGTCAGATGGGAAAGGGAAGGGACAGTTTACATCCCAGGGAGGGTGAAATGGGTTCCAGCTTGCCAAAGCAATTAGTAACCCAAACAGACACTTCCAGCCTCTCTCCTGCAGTGGTCCAGGTTTTGTCAAGACCAAAGCCCAGATGGTCAAGACCTCTGACAGTTGGGAGTGCCAGATACACCCCCCCCCCCCCCCCCCCCCCCCTACACAGAACAGTTAGAAACTAGCGAACTCCAACTCCGAACTCCAACTCCGGCCTAGCAGTGGAGAGAAGCAGCAATACAAGAGGGGATGGTAGACAGCAGTGTTACTTCTATATCTGTGACAGTGCAGAGTTATAGCCACAGGGATTGGGGTTAATTTTTGTGTTGCTTCTGTTATATGCAGATTTCTTCATGTGTTAGTTTAGCAGAATTAAATTAATGAAATTTAATTAATGCTGAACAGAAATTTAGGCTAACTATGACAGATCACTTTCTACAAGTTACTCCAGACCTGCAAGAGAAATATGTCATTGAAAGCACCATGCCTTTGATAAGTGATACAGTAAAACGTTTGGCTACCGCTCGGTCATTTATTATACATACTGTTTATATTTACTTAGAAACTGGGACTGAACTTGTGACATATTATTATCATTGTGAGCACACATAACGTTGGATACTTTTCCCTGTGGAATGTCACTGTCGAGTTGGATTTTACTGTATAACAAGCGTCAGAACAGGTAGGATATTTCACTGATTTAGCCGGCATGCCACACAGTACAGTGTGTGTGTGTGTGCGTGCGCGCGCGCACGTGCGTGTGTGTGTGTGTCCCATGGTTTCAGTGTGGTTGTGTGTCTGTAAGTGCTCTGTCTGTCTGCCTGTCTGTCTCTGTTTCACAGTATGCCAGTCGATTGGTGTATGGCAGTATGTCTGCTTGTCACAGTTTATGCAGCAGTTATTGGTAGTCTGCATGAGCATGACTGCACATTTTTGTTTTGGTTTTACTAGAGCCGTGTAGAGAATTATTGACAGAATTCAAAGCACTTTATTTTCAGCCAAAACTCTCATTACTGCTTAGTTCCTCAGTATATTCAGTGTAACGAGCATCTAAATGTGAGTAGTATGCCATCAATTATATACACCACTGAAAACCTCCTCTGAATTTTAAGATTTTTTACCGTAGTGCATGCACGCACGCCCCCCCCCCCCCCCCCCCCCACACACACACACACTATTATTAAACCGATAATGCAATGTTCCAAGTGAATGAACAATATTTCGGCTGTTATACGGCACGTATTTTGTGTTTAGCCATGTAGTCCTACACTAATAATTATACTTCCACCACATGCACACAATCATTGACTTTGACAGCTTACAAAAGAGAAAACTGAACGCATGCATACATTAACTGGATCATATGTTTTGTACTAAGGCTGACTTATCTTGGAACACATGTAGTAGTTCTTTGTTATCACGCTCGGGTTTTGTTGATCAAGGGGTCGACCACAGCCTTGATCCAAGCTTTACAATCTTTCAGCCTTGTTTTTGGCTTCGGAAGTGGCTAGAATGTGACACCTGCACATTTGTCAGGGTATCGCTCGTCTGACTTACACTGGCCATAGCACCAATTCCGTTTTCCTGGTTTCTTTCCTGCCATGTCGAACACTGCCAACTGACCACTTGCAGTGTCTGGCACGAAAGCTTGCCAGGCGATTTCAGGCCTTGTCAAAACATGTGGGCACCTCATTATGCTGCGGCACGCGATTGGCTGAAATCTAAGGGTGTGTCTGCTTTGACTGACAGGAGTGGAGTCGTCTATTTTCAAATCTGTCGACATTTGGACAAAGGAGTGGTTAGCAACAGTTTAAAATCTGTTGACAGCTGAACCAGGGAGAGGTTGGCAACAGTTTTAAATCTGTTGACAGCTGAACCAGGGAGTGGTTGGCAAGAGGATCGGCCTGCTGACCGAGGGGTTCGAAACGTGTTCAGAGGAAGCGGTGAAGACTGTGGTTAGGGAGGCAGCCAATTACCGACTGACACAAGCGGGCTGCATCGTAAAGGAAACATCTATCCCAATGCATAAAGATGGTGAGTAGGGAGAGAACTGAGGATCGAGTTTAGATCGGGAACACTGTCTGACGGCAGTCCATTTAGAATATGGAACTTAGACCTGGAACATCTGATGGCAGTCCATCTAGAATAAGAAGCTCGGAGCTGGAACATTTGATGGCAGTCCATCTAGAATAAGAAGCTCGGAGCTGGAACATTTGATGACAGTCCATCTAGAATAAGAAGCTCGGAGCTGGAACATTTGATGGCAGTCCATCTAGAATAAGAAGCTCGGAGCTGGAACATTTGATGGCAGTCCATCTAGAATAAGAAGCTCGGCGCTGGAACATTTGCTGGCAGTCCATCTAGAATAAGAAGCTCGGAGCTGGAACATTTGATGGCAGTCCATTTAGAATAAGAAGCTCGGCGCTGGAACATTTGATGGCAGTCCATCTAGAATTAGGAGCTCAGATTTGAACATCTGATGGCAGTCCATCTAGAATAAGAAGCTCGGAGCTGGAACATCTGATGGCAGTCCATCTAGAATAAGAAGCTCGGAGCTGGAACATCTGATGGCAGTCTATCTAGAATTAGGAGCTCAGATTTGAACATCTGATGGCAGTCCATCTAGAATAAGAGCTGGAACGCTCATGGCAGTCTATCTAGAACAGCCGGTTAAGGAGCTCAGAGCTGGATCACTGTCTCATGGTAGTTCTTATTCTAGATTGCTTAAAATTACATAAAGATCATGGACATGGTCTAGTTTCTACAAAGCTAAAGTGAGAAATATATCGGTGCTTTCTTACCACAGGTATACTGTTCTTACAGGAGCAGACATCTGGAAAGTTACAGCTGGACATGGTTTATTCAAGTGTATGCTTGAGAGTAATGGTATGTACACACACGCGCACGCGCACATGACACATACACACTTACAAGCGCGACAGTGCGTGAATACAATACATATATGCATAAATGCACACACGCACGCACGCATGCACGTACGGACGCACGCACGGACGCACGCACGCACGCACACACACACACGCACGCACTCTCACTCTCACACACACACACACATTCCAGTGATCATTTGATTGTGCTGATGAACATTGTCCCCCTTACAATTTCACCCATCTGAACGACACCGAATGACGAAGTGAGCCCTTCGTCATCATCAGTGTTGTCGAGACTCAGGTGCCTCTTCTTTCGTGTGTCATTTGGTCACAGAGTTGTCCACTACTGTTGGTACAGACGGCATGCCCGCATGAAGTGGTGTCTGCAAAGGGTTGTTCACTGTTCAGTTATGGTCATGTTAGGTGCAGTTCTACTGACTGTACTCCCGGCTACACCCACCTGGCATGCGAGTGAAATACACGGTTCGTAAACTCCACTAGAGGTACATCCTCTAGAAATCCTCAAGAGGATGTACCTCTGGTGGAGTTCATGTACTCATAAGTATGTTCCTCTAGTGGAGTTTATATACCTTCTATTTACTCGCATGCCAGGTGAGAGTTACCGTAGGCGACTCAGATCTTTGTTGTTGTGTTTGTGTGACGTCTTTCGAGCGCTAATTAACTCCCTTGTTTGTTGATTCTGCACGAGCGCTCTGCGGGGACTCGTTCTGTTTTAGTTTGACAGTGCTTCCGGCTGTTCCATTTTTGCCCGAAAGGATTGTTCGCCAGGCCCGTGGCATCAGGGGCTACCCTGCGTAAGGTCGTTGGTCATACATCAATCACCGCCACCGCCAGTCGCCAGTCAGCTCAGGTTGCTCCATGCAGGCCATGTCTTGGTCGTTTACCGCAGACAATGCCTTAACTACGCTTTTCTCTCACCCAACCAGGCACCGGCTACTTTAGCAAAGGCTTCTACCCCACGTCCATGCAAGAGGCAATGTTCCGTGGCCTGACCACCCACCCGCACGACATCCAGCCCCTCGTCAAGTTCTTCTCCCTCTACATGCGGCACGTGCAGCGGCTGTACGGCAATAAATTCTACGCCAAGGGGCAGAACCTGGTGCTGGAGCTGGGCAGGAAGTACGACGCGGCTTTGGAGGAGGTTGACGTTCTGGTCATGCCCACCTTGACCTACACAGCCACTAAAATCCCTCCTGCCGACTGCTCGTTCACCGGTGTGTCAGGTTCTGTTGTGGTGCGGCATGTGCGTGTGAATGTGTCAGTGCATGTGTCACTGCCGAGTAGTGTTGTTGGTTAGGTGTGTGTGTGTGTGTGTGCGCGCGCGTGCGCGTGCGTACGTGTGGGCGTGAGTGAATGAGTGAGTGCGTGCGTGCATGCACTGATGCGTGCCACGTGTGTGTGCCAGAGAGAGAGAGAGAGAGAGAGAGATCTAGTCCTTAACTCACGGCCCATCCCAACTGACTGGCCATTGCACTAAGATAGCTGCAAGTTCATATTCCTATAGCTTTTATATTCTGGCCACTCATTGAACAGCCTGGTTTTCCTTTTTGGGGCACAACATCAGAATGACCATGTGCTGGGCGATGACGACGTTTCCAGTCCAGATATTTTAGATTTTGATCATTGATGGACCAGATTTACTTAGATTATGGCGAAACTAATATCCTTGTGTTTTTGTTCTGTTTTTGCCAGACATTTTTCAAAATGCGCAGTCCGTGACAGCCAACACGAAGCCCTTCAACAGTACCGGCCATCCTGCCCTTACCCTCAACGCCGGATTCTCTCCCCTTGATGACCAAGGCCAGGGAGGACTACCCGTTGGCATGATGATTGTGGGCAAGAAGTTTGACGAGGTTACCGTTCTTCAGGTGGCCAGGGCCTTTGAAAAACTTGCCAACGAGAGGTGATCTCAGACCACATAAACGCTGCATCCTTCGTTTTTCCTGTTCTTCTGTTTTCTGTGATACTAGAGAACAATAAATACAATCAGTGATATTGTCTGGTGGTGACTCTGGGTGGCCGATGACAGAGTTGGATGACTGAACTAGCCCTAAATAGGTTTGGGATGGTTCTTATTTCGTTAGAGCTCAGTATTTAGCCACAATCTTCATGCTGATTATTCTGCTACTAGTATGCGTCATCTGTGTGTTTCCATGCAACTGGCCGATGATTCTGTGCAGTTTGACAGGATATTAAAATCCAGTTGCTAACTAATACTTCTGTCAGGGCTTCCATTAAAAGTTGGACATAAGATCTTTACGGTGCACAATTATTATGTTGCACACAAAAAGGCAAAACAAGCACTGACATGTTTGCATAAATGTTGACTTGGAAACACTGTAATTATGGTCCTTCAGCCAATCATGGTCAAGTGCATTAATGAATTGAAAAACAAAACTGACAGATTAATTATTTTCAAACCAAGGTGAACAAGAGTATCACTACCAGTTCCTCGGTCAAGGTAGTAGCTGTAGTAGGCCATCTCCATGTTCTCTGGATCACTTATTCTCCCAGCATGCAGTCACCAGATACCTTCATGTTCTTCAAAGCAGGACAGGATCAGCTTCAAGACCTATAAAGTGCTTATTATGTTGCAGTTATATAATGAAATTATATAGAATTATTATTGGCATTCTTTCTTTTTCTCTCTTTTTTTCTTTTGGCTTTTTCTTCTTCTTTCTTTCTTTCTTTCTTTGGTCTTATTCCTATCACCTATGCCCTTCTTTCACTATTAAAAAAAAAATCAAATTCTTTTCTGAAAAAAGAGTGCCAAGTATGCTCATGACCACTGATTGTAACTGATTGTAAGACTTTATACAATGTGAAACTCAGGCCAGATACTGAAAGAAAAGTGTGCGCGCGCACACAAACACACACACACACCACCACCACCACCACCAATGCCGCCACCACCACCACCACCACTACCAGAACAACAACTACACAACACACACATCATCACCACCACAGTGTTCATTCTCATTCAAGCATTTATTTTATGTTTATTATCACAGTACAGACAGGCATAACAAATATATTTACAAACAGGTTATCAAAAGAATTTGCACTGGATGGAGTCATAATACTACATATATGAAATTCATACACAAAAAAAAAAGGAAAACAAAGGCACATAATTCAGCTAGAAAGCACAAAAAATTAAAGTCTGATAAAAAAAAGAAGTAAATAAATTAAAAACTGAGAGAGAGAAAGAAGTATTTACTTCTTTATAAACCAAAACTAGAGGATGTTATTTCTGCCTTTTTAAACTTATTCAAGTGGTTTTCTTTGTCTTTTTGGGGGGTGGGGAGAGTAAACACAGTCATAGAGTCCCAGCATCAAATAGATCCCTTGCATATTAAAAGGTTATTGTTTTTTCTGCATGTCAACCACCACAGTGAATGATGTGTTCCACAAAAAGCAATGGAACCCACAAGTGAGTCCTGTGGCAGTATTAATGGATGTTGCATGATCAAAAATGGAGCCTAACAACAGAATGAGACAAGTGACAGGAAGTATAACATGGGTGTTGGGTTGGTAGGCTGCTCAGTCGACTTGTGGGTTGTGTTGAAACAGATACTCCGCCTGAAATGAGATGAAAATGGAACATCAGAGTTGTGCATAGGCCTTCATTGCTAAAACCTGGTAATGCATGTGCAGTGCAGAATATTTTGGTAGTGACCTTTTTCTTTATTTTTTTAGTTCTTTCAGTACAATGTTCTCTTAAGAAGAGCTCATTAGTTACTGGATTTTAACAACCTATTCTGTCAACCACACAGGGCCACTGCAGGACAAACAAACACAGTCATACGTCAATGCATGTTTAAGCCTCTTCTCATAATTCATATGCAAACCTACACCACGTCAAATCTGCACACAATGCCCAAACACACATCTTAATTATCACAGCTGCTCCTGCTTCTTTATAAGGCAGTTCCACTGTACACACAGCACAGTAGTCTAACTCAAAAGCCCTGACTACTCCATAGTGTGACTGCCTCTGTTTAAAATAGCTGATTTTCTTGGAATCAGAAAAGCAGTATGTCTATAATATCACAAGGCTTACAGACACAATCTCTGAGGGCCCCACCCCCTCCCAAGACTCAAAGTCCTGCATACATGAACAAACAAACAGAAAAACAAAACAAAAAACCAAAGAAGAAAACCAAGCCACTGGTGGCAGAGAAAATATGAGGCACTCACGATGTAGTCAATGGGGTCATCGGGGCGGGCCTTGCAGCAGTCAATGAGTGACTGGGTGAGTGTGGGCATGACGTGCTGCATCAGGTAGTTCCTCAAGGGAATGGACTGTGCCTCCAGCAGCTCATACTCCTCCTTCCTCACCTCCGTCAGGCGAGTGGCCTGGCAAACCAACGCCACAGTGTGGGGGTGAGAACAGGGATATGTCTTCTTTGAAACCACTCAATCACACAAATCAAATTATGCTTTGTCCTGCAATATAGATGGCATACTTTTTTTTAATGGTTTAGACAATGCTGCCTTCCACAACACATGTGCTGAATAGGGCTGGCACATGTTGAAGACTGCCCTTGTCAAACAATGCCACAGTTCCCAGAGCACATTCTGCAGTTCTGCCCCCTCTTCGGGAAAGCAAGAATGAAGCAGTGGCCTCATGGAACTATGCTGAAAGAATGGTTGTAGGGCAACCTGGAGGACCTTATGAAGACCATAGCCTTCATCCAAATCATTGGACTGACCTTCTGATGCAGAAGCATGCTCAAAGTCAACAAATAAAAAGTGCAAAGCAAAACATTGAAACCTCAAAGTTAAGAACTCCAAAACAATGTCTGATACTCTTGTGTTTCCTGCTCAAAGTTTTACCAGCACACAAATAGTTTAGACTATGTTCTTGCTGGGGGGTTTTCTGAGCATGTACGAACACACACATACCCATTCCTCTTGGCGTCGCTTGCGTTCTGCGGCCTCCTCGGCCTCTCGCCTCTCCCTCTCAGCCTTCTCTTCGGCTTCCTTCTTCTGTCGCGCCTCCTCTTCCTGGCGACGCATCTCCTCCAGTTCTTCAGGGGTCGGACCTGAAATCCAAGGTCAGTGCAGGTCAGACTCTACACCAAACAACAGAGGGTTCTGTGCTGAGCTCCAAATGCTGGCTCTTTCTTTACAAGCTTTCAATCTGACCACCAAGTGGTTCTGTATTGACCGGTGGAATTCCAAATGAACTGAGTCTGATTCAGGATTCAAGTGATTGTAATTTGCCTAATTTGATGGCGGATGATATTTCTCAACATCAATGAATGTCCATGCATACTTATTTTGAAGGTTTTGTTTAGAATCAGCCACCCTATCACACCCACCCTATCACACCCACCCTATCACAACACTGCTATGCTCTACAGCTTTACCTTCTGAACAAAACAAGGCTGTCACTCCTCAGGGGTTTTCTTCAGTGAAACAGTAACTGTGATGTTCTGATTGGCAGAAGCACTTGGGTTGTGCCATTGCTATACTCCACATCTTTAGCTTCTGAAGAAAACAAGGCTGTCACTCTTCAAGAGTTTTCTTTATTGGAATATTACTTGCGACAGTCTGATTGGGTGACTGGCAGCCTGAAACCGTCTATTAAGGAGGGAGGATGGCACAAAGAGAGTGGAAAGGGTGCAGACCACTTTATATTGATATGCTGAAAAGGTATGACCTTTAGTTATAGAGCAAAAGTTCAAATCAGGGAGCTCATCCAATTTTCCCATTGTTTTAAAACAAAATAAAATAGGCCACTTTAGAGAGAACTAACATTTAATTCTGTGACAACCTGGTCACAATAATAATACACTAGTACAGACAAGTGCAAACTTAAAACTGACAGGAAAAGAAGGCGACAGGTTGATGCTGGATAGCATTAAAACACTGGCATTTTGGACTGGCACACATAAACAAAAATGAAAATATGTCCAAAGCAACAGAAAAACACCAACTGTGCATTGTTTCAAACAGCACATACAACCTGGTCAGTTCTGAAACAGTGAATCGCTGAGACAGAGAACAAAATGCTCTTGGCACACGATGCTAATGACCAGTGACAAAAAAAGAGACATGTGACACACCATAGTTCCTGGCTGGACCCATGATCTTCTTGATCCTCTCAACAGTGTTCTTCATCATGTGTGACTCATCCTTCATCACATCTGCAACAGACCCATCAAAATGCACAAAATATAGCACGATTCTCTTGAATCCGTTCAGCTGTTTGCATTTGCCATTTGCAAATGTCTTCATGACCCCCAATCAGTGATAGTCAACTATCAACTAATTCAGACTATTAACTTTCTCACCCCACCACCCCCACATGCATGCGCACATGCACACATACACACACACACACACACACACACACACACACACACACACACACACACACACACACACACACACATGTACACACACACCACACACACATGCACCCTACCCCCCCCCCACACACACACACACATATACAGACATACACACACACACCATGAACACATGCATGCATGCATGCACACACCATGAACAGACGCATGCACACATGCATGCATGCCCATGCACACAAACATACACACACACACACACACATACACACCACAGACACACATACACACACCACACACCATCCACCCTCACAAAACTTACCTATCCTCTCAGGGTGGAACTCCAGCTCATCAAAGTAGTTGAGGACAGTCTCATCCTCCGTGTTGTTGGCCCGGTATTCCGCCAGGCGGCGCATAAGCTCCTTCTCCGTGTTGTGTGTGCCTGCCACCACAGACTCGGGCAGGTTCATCACCCGGTTCTTCAGGAATTCATCTGTGGCCTCCAGAGCGATGACAAACTCCGGCATGATGGTGGTGTCATAGCTCGCCTTGCCCTCCTCCTCAGCATCATCATCCTCCACTGGAGACAGGTGAGTCAGAGCATCAGCAACATTGGGGCTATTTACACCACAGCCAAGCCCAGGTTCAGGCTTGTTCAGGCTGAACACAGACTGCTGCATTTACATCTGCAGTCTTAAATCAGAAGATTGATGTGATTATCACTCTAAATGTGTCACCTGTCTGCTGTATACTTCTAGACCACAGCTCTATGTTTTCAGACTGCAAGCCGAGAGCAGCTCACATCTGTCCCAGGATGGTGATGTGTAAAAGCACCATCCCACACTCAGCCAGGACATTTTCACTGGTGTGAATGGCCTTAGTCAGTTTACTTATTCAGTTACTCGTGAGGTATTAGTAGTACCACCACAGTATGTGTGTCTACATGGTGCTTGGTCTAGGAGTTGTCGAGTGCAATAGAGTGATCAGTCAGTCAGTGATCACTTATCAGTCATAACCAGCTTACTACATGTACCACAAAATAGATCTAAAAGATTGTAAAGAAAAAGAAAGAAAGAAGAAAAGAGAGAGGAACTGTTCTGATCATTGAGCATGCACTGACACTCTTCCTGCCAAGTAACAGCATACTATCCTTGACACATACTCACATCATACTCACATAACACACCTGCAGAACTGTGCATGTGCACACTTACAGCACACACAAGCAAATGCATGCATGCACATGCACATACACATATGCACCCCCCCCACCCCCATCAACACCCCCTTATATACATACACACACACACACACACACACACACACACACACACACACACACACACACACACACACACACACACACACACACACACAGCCACCCAGCCACACATACATAAACACAGAGAGAAACAGAGAGAGAGCTCCCCCCACTTTCCCCAGCTCCACCCCCAACCCCCAGTACACACATATCCTCCATCACTCACAAGCAAACAACTCCTTCGCTTGTTCCAGAGTCTTGGGGTAACCATCCAGAAAGAAGCCCTGGTTCTGACATGGTGTGGATTTGAGACGGTCCCGGAGGAACCGGATGACATGCTGGTCCTCGATGCGGCCGTTGTTCTGCTCTTTGCTTTCGTTGATCACATCCAGGAACTCCTGGGCCTCCTGCGCCTGGCCATCGTCCTCCTCATCCTGGTCCTCAGAGTCTGCACGCCGAGCTTTCGTTTGCTGCACAGCAGAGAGGGCAGAGGCTGAAGTTTGCCAAGGATCTGTATCCAAGCAGGAGTCAAGAACAGTATCTGGTCTGGGCCCAGCTATGCTGATATGTCATGTGAGCTCTTTGGGGCTTTTGAGTTAGACTACTGTCCTGTGTGTACAGTGGAACTGCCTTATAAAGAGGCAGAAACAGGAGCTGGGGTAATCAAAATTTGTGTTTGGGCTGTGCTTGCAGATTTGACTTGGTACAGGTTTGCATATGAGAAGAGGCTTAAATGTGCACTGACTTATGACAGTGTCTGTTTGTCCTGTGGTGATCCTGTGTGGTTGACAGGAAAGGTTGTTAAAATCCAATTATTAATGAGCTTCTTCTTAAGAAGAATTTTAACTGAAAGAATTAAAAACAAATTAAAAAAATCAGAGAAAAGTGTGCAGTCAATGGGACAGTTGAATAATTTAGCTGTAAGCATATGAAAGGATTTTCTCTGGCACATTAGAACAAATTATTATTATTATTATTATTTTATGTGACTCTGCTACATCTGACTCTGTAGCAGTCACATAAAAGAAGAAGAAGAATATAAAAAAATGTGTGTAGTGTCTGTAGCAGAGTCACATAAAAGAAGAATAATAATAATAAAAATGTGTGTAGTGTCTGTAGCAGTCACATAAAAAATAAATTAAAAAACACACATCTAAGGTGCCAGAGCAAACTGATAGTGACATAACTATTAGATGTGAGTAAGTGAAGGGGAGGTAATTGTCACAACAGAGGGTCAACAAATACAGACGCACAGTAAGACAGTAAGAAAATGTGCAAAATGATCCTGGCACATGCATATAGCAAGAGAGACAAAACAAATTGCAGAATGAGTCAGACACAGATATGCAATGAGACAGCAAAAGACTTTGCAAAATAAGTCGGACACAAATACACTGTGAGACAGTAAGAAAATGTGAGTCAGATGCATATGCACAGTGGACAGTAGTTTAAAAAATAAAATAAAAAATAAAATAAAAAGGAAGCCTCTGTTGTTACAAACATCAAATTATGACCTGTCTTTAACTGTCACTGTCAAACAGCTCATGATCTTGATTTTAAACCCCAAACTCACCAAGTCTTCAAGTGCTTCATCAATGACATCCTTGATCTTGATGTGATGCAGTTTGTAGAACTCACACAGCTGCTGAATGACTGTTGTCTTGCCTGATGCTGGTGGGCCCAGCACAACCGCTCGCAGTGGCTGTCAGAAATAAACATCACTTTCATAAACTGATCACAAAATATTTCTCTGTAAAACTCTCAGCACTTAACTCCTCAGCTGCATCTTTCCCAGTGTAAACCAAATTTTGATCACTATCCACTCTCACAGTATTTGGACTTCACTGCATATTCCTCTGCTACATTCTCACCCCATCAAAAGTCTTTTAATGCACTGTCAGTTTATACTAATGGCAATCAGTGTTAGCATCAGTAACAAGCACAGCCATATACAATCGGATTTTGAAGTATACCTGTGCACTGTCACTTTTGATATAACAAATAAAAGGTTCAAAAGAATGCTTATTTATTATGACACAGACACACAATCTGCAAATTTTCGAGGTAATCCCCTTTGTCAAGCTACAAAACGACATACAAACTTGAACCTTTTATGAGCTTGGATCTTGTTTTAGAATGCTAGCAGTCATTCTTGTGTCAGATTATTAAAAAAAAATTTTTACTGTCACTTTTGAAACATGTTTGTTCATATTTTACTTTGATTTCATGAAACACTTTTCCTTCTTCTTTGCACGCCATCAGGACTTTCACCACCCTATGCTAAGATGCAGTTCCTTCCCATGTGAAAGGCTAACAAAGTACTGGAAAAAACAAGGAAAAAAAGCACTTTGAATAGACTATTCATTAACTCTGGTGTGCATACCTGCAGACCACGTGAGTCTTTGTATTCCTTGATGACCTGTTGAATGTTCTCCACCAGGCCAGCCTCTGATGCCCATGGAACTCTCATGTTCTCCTTCACAAAGACAGCATCCATCCGTAGGTTGACCAACAGCTGGTCAAAGTCTGCTTGCTGCAACAAGAAAGCCATCACACCCATCAAGTACAAATAACGTGATTGTTGTTGGTTTCACACCCATGAACATTGGGCATGACTGAAATGTGATTAGTCTGTTAAAGTTGAAACACCTACTTCAGAAGCATTTCAAAATTAAGCATCTATCAAGAAAACTTAAGCTCTGCTATTAAAGTGGAACTTTGTTATCCTATCAAATACAATATCACAAGTATATTCACCTCAATGTCTTTGCTGAGGAGAGCCTCTTCCTTGGTGATCTGCTTCACTTTGCCAGTTCCAAGGTTGGTGCTCACTGCCTGTTCAGCACAAACATTTCACTGACAAACACTGGTTTAAAATCACTGATCATATCAAGAATGTTATGTACATTTTGACATTTACCCAAAGAATCTTTATCATTAATCCTTTTCAATCTTTCACTCCCAGTACACCAACTCACACACCTGCATTCATGCAGGCACACACACGCATGCACACACACACACACACACACACACACAGTGATGGAGGAACAAAAGCAAAATTTATGCTTGACCCCTTGTATGGTACTCCTCAGTGGATATCAGCCACTAAATGACAATAATTTAAAGACAATAATTATTTCCTCTCTAACAATTTTTGCTGAAGCACACTTACTTTGACAATTTCCTCCAGTGTATTCTGGGCATCATCTTTAGCAATCAGGTAGCGCACCTTTGGTCGGGAGTCGGCAATGTTCTGGATCACACTGCGGCAAACAATACTAACGTTCACGCGACCATTTCACACAGAGGACCATTTCAGTTTCTTTTACTTCAGGATCATCTCTCATGGCCGACTGGTTTGGTGATTGGGTTGTTCACAGGAATTTGCCTTCTCACACCTTGTTTCATATGGAGAGAGCAGCCTTTCTCAAAGATGTTAAAGAGATCAAAACAAAAACTCTAAATTAAGGGCTTTATTTCAAAATGCTCCATTTTTTCCACTCAGTTCATACTCCTCTTGCATCAGCGGTGTTAAGCAGGACTCAACTGTAGAAAACACTGTCCAGTGTCACAGCTGGCCTAAATGGTTTCCTGCAGCCTCTTTGATTGATTGATTGATTGATGATCGCTTATATAGCGCTGTTCTCCGCTCTCTTGAGCAGACTCACTGCGCTCGCATGCAATTCTACATGAGTGACTAGCTTTCTATAGCGCGTTTTTTTGAATATCCACCGAAGTAGTGTACTTACAGCGCTGGCATGGCTGGTGCCACATGAAACTGCTGCCGTCTCGGCGCAAGGTCTGTGTACACCATACAACCATGCTCCATGTCACTTCATGCAAAGCCACATACGTAAGGTGTATGCGTGTTTAGCTGTAACCTGCCATCTGCACTTTTGGCAGAATGACCGGGATCTTTTACATGCTACTGCGGTAACACGGGGGTGGAACGGATACCGAAATAAGAGTCAGCACCGAAAGTCGACCCTGGAGAAGAAAATTCTCCCGCCGCTCCTGCAGGGATTCGAACCCATGACCTTTCAATCACGAGTCTGGCGCTCTAACCACTGAGCTATCGCCGCCCCTCTTTGATAATGTTTCTCAGGCGATGCAAGCATAGATGTCTTGTGCCTTAATAAAGAGGCAATGCGCGCAACATTGTGTGCAGCCAGTCCAGGTCATCAAGGAATACAAAGACTCACGTGGTCTGCAGGTATGCACACCAGTGTTAATGAGTACCCTATTTGAAAGAAACTAAGTTTACAAATGGAATAGCAAATCAAGGCAGCAATTAAATATGAAACCTGTTAGTTGATTTTCATGCCAACATTCTTTCAAAAACAACATAGCTCAACCAAAAGCAGTTAAGTGTCCTAGTTCCACCTCTCATTTTTCACTGTTTAACTGTTGCTTAAGTGTCATTTTGTAGTTTGATAAGGGGGATTACCTCAAAAATCTGCATGTCATGTTTTGTCCTAATAAAAAAGCAGGTATTTTAACCTTTCATGTGTTTGAAACCTGTGAGGTTAAGTTTTTATTTTGATGTCTTCTAACTGCTGGACAGAATTTCTTTTGAGAAGGCTGGTTCCCTTAAAACTGCTTTTTCATGTTTTCTTTGGTGCCCATTTCAGTGACTTCAATTGGTCATATAAACAAAGTGCTCAAATAAACAAGAAAAATGAAAAATGTGACAGAACCAAAACAGGAAAGAAAAGGACAAACACATGACTCACGCTGCCAGGTCTTTGATGTGAATAGTGGGCACCACATTCTGGCCATTGCCGAAACACTGCAGCTGTGGGGCATTGTGCCATGCAGACTGCAACAAGCACAGTAAACATCATCAGCAAAGGCAGGTACCTCATTTAAACTCTCTCAGTACTGTTGTCTACAGATATTTTCTTCTTGGATTTTAACATCCCATCAACCAATGTCTGCACAAGTACAAGTGTAAAGAACAAAAATATCTGCACATTATATGTGGACACAAAAATCCCAACTTTTCAAGTAATTTATGACGGCCAAAAGTAACATAAAGAATGCTCTCAGCAGTATAAACAAAATGGAGAGTACTCACTTTGAACAAATAATGGAAGATGTTTTCCTCTGCCCCATAGCTGAGGCCAGCACAGACTGTGTAGGTCACCAGCTTGGCTTTATTCTAAAAGCAACACACCACAAATGACAGTCATTAGAATATACATGACTGACTACACAAGCTTATCAGTAACTGCATTTCAATGCCCTTTCAACTGCACACAGTCATCACAAGCTGATCTAACATCATCATAAATCAATACACAATTAATACTTATTATATCTCAAGCGATACTTTTCACTTCTTTAAACAAAGTCCAAACCCAAACACAACATGGGAAATCCCACAAAAGGCCAGATATTTTGCCCTCTCTTATCAAGCTATTGGAAAGCCTACAACACAAGAGCCTGAGACCTGTATCATAATGTTATGCATGCACATTTTAGAATTAATTACTACTTATCTTAAATCATATTCAACATTTTTATAGCATAAAAATGCACTAAATAAAATGCACAACATGAAAATAAAAACAAGCAAACAGTAGTTAAAAGGTAGGAACAAACAATACATGTCCAAACTGTACAGGGGAAAAAGTTAGTTTTGTTTTTAGTTTGTCTGATACAAGCAGTTGATGAGAAGTATTTTTCACAAAATTAAAATAAATCTAACATTCAACAACATAACAGTTAGCCTCCCCACCCCCACCCCATAATAAACAAAAACCATTCACACTGGGTGGATAAATGACAAAGACAGAGCATGTACTGACTGGACAGTGATAATAGTTACATGAAAGAAAGAAAGAACACAGAAGCACATGTGAATAAAAGAAAGGTAACCATGCTTTCTTGCTGTTTGCTATGCCAAAGACACGTACTGTTTTTCCCAGTTTGATGACTGTTTTCTCAGCACTGATGTGCTCCTTGAAGTTGGGGTGGGGCTTCCTCCGCCTGTAGTCATCTTCTGTGAAAGGAATGTCTGGGTCATCCTGCAGACCACAGCACATAGCGGAATTATAACCACAAGGGCAGATTAGTTCACTCCAAGCTGGAACAATGACTGAATCCTCTATTCAAGCTTATTTTCATGCCTCAGTAATGTTTGCAGCTAC
>JABMCL010003571.1:862500-930000 GCA_018857735.1 Alviniconcha marisindica | reverse complement strand
ATGTAATATATACATGCAGGGGTTGCACTCATTGCAAAATTTTGCATAAATATTGCATTTTCGGGTGCCATACGCATTTTGGCCACATCACTGCATCACCGTACGCAAAATGACTGAACACCGATTCAGCAAGTTACGGCTCACTGGTGGCTGCCGCTTCACTCAACACTAGATTGATTTGCAAACTCTGTGTGTGATCTCAGCTGTGGCTCCACACTCCTCCATGCCACCACAAGTCCAGTGAATGAAGGGTGGAATCTGGATGACAAAATAAATGCGCAAGCTGCTGTTATTTTGGTCTGTATGGCGATACCCCTGTCCCCCCAATCACTGATCTATGCACGTTATAGTCGGTAGTGCCCTGTGTCTGTGAATAAAATTTGCATACTTTCCCGAAGAATGACAATGATTTATTTGAGCCGAATCCTTACGAACCTGTATCTGGAAGAATAATCGGTCTCCATATCAGTCTGGCCAGCGAGAAATCACGTATCCTGCTAAACTTATCAGTGATAATTTCCAGTCAGTCGACAGAGGACACGATCCTAAACATTGGAATCTGAAACAACCCAATGTGCCTAGTCTAACTGTCCGTGTGTATCAGAATTTACTCAAATGTAGACGACTACGAAGCCGTAAACAAAATGCGCGTTGACATCAAATACGAATGAGAGAAAATGGCGGCAGCCTCGATTTCAACTTGATCTCATTACCAAATCCCGCGGTAGACAAGAACTGGGTTTGCCGACATCGTCTGCTCATCATGCTGCGTACTATGTGCCGATCTATTTAAACTCTTTTTGAACGGTATATTTGCTGAACGTTTCCACTTTTTCGTGCATGGATAGACTTTCATTTTACTATTTTCGTCTGCTCACTTTGTAGATCGTGAACTCCATCAATTTCGCTTTGTACACTAATTCCAAGGTGTATGCTGTAGGCTATGCATTTTTCATATCACTGATGCAAAATACGTAATGTTTCACGTCGGTTGACGCAAATCTCTGAAAGGCAGCGCAACCCCTGACATGGTTTGCATTGACTGACATTATTTAAACTTAAACTAGTTAAAGTAGTTAAACGCACTTGCACGTACGTGCACACACATACACACCCACATACACACACACACACACAAAGTACACACACACACATTGGATTATATTTATTTGTATGAGAAATGTGTACCATAAAAGTCCAGCCCTTCTAAATATTATTATTAAGAACAGCGAACTGAAAGATGGCCATAAGGCATTTAACTGATCTATAACTGGTTTAATTCTCTCATTTACTTCAATCTCACTCTCAGTGAATTAATTGTAATTAACATAATAACAACAATAACAGTCAGCCCAGCGGGAATACAGTTTAGTTGCCACAAATACAGTTTAGTTGCCTCAGTCATCACTCATGGTTAGAGAGAACATCAGAATATGAATCACTGAATGTAATGGACTATGGAGCTTCAAGTTCAAGTTTATTCTTGCTTCTAGAACACTTCTCACCCATAGCCTTCATGAATACAGAATTGTTGGTCACATTTTTTTACTGCCACTAAAATAATTATATGACTGCAATTTTGGGCAAACTAACAAAGCTGTATACAATATGAGTCATTTTGATATATCCAGGTCATGGCGCAGCACCCTTGCAGAAGGCGTGGAAACCCAGTATGTTGCACCACCATCCAGTTCCAAAGTGGACTCCTTAATGAACACTGTGGAACGCTACATGCGCCAGTTTGGTCGCATCTCTCGCAAACAGCTGGATCCCATTGTGGCCTCTCTGGACAAAGAAGGTCAGTAGCTGGACCTCATGTTATTTACTTATTAATAATATTATCAATATAACTAATAATTTATACTGTATGGATCAGAGTTCTTTTGTATTCATAGTCATACAAAAATCTGTATTTACCTTCTTTTTTATACTGCCACTGGTGCCAGTGCCAAATAATGAGGTACTAAACACAATTTCAGTATTCTGACTTGGAACTGCTGATATTGATAACAGTAATACTTAACCCACTTGGCCCCAGACCAGCCGCTGCCCTTTCGCTATGAAATCCCATGCGAAGGGAAGTAACTGTGTCAAATGATCCCAGTATACAACTTTAAAAATCAATAATAAACACCAGTTAAAAGTTTCAGCTCACTGCATATTTTTTTCAGTTTGCGAATACAGTGTTCATATATATATATCCAACAGGTTTTGATCTTCTTCACACACAAAAAAAAGCATAAAAAAAAATAATCCCAAGTCAGAAATATCTGCATCTGAATGTCAGGTTTTGGGGTACCCATGGGGTAATCGACTGCAAAATTTCCAGTTTGAAACTCCAAAGATGAACCTCCGTGAGTTTGTTAGGGTGCCCACAGTAAGCGACTGAGCCAAATTTCCAGTTCAAATCTTGAAGGCTGAAGCTCTGACACCATTGCTAACAGTAGGGCTTTTGTTTATTTTCGTGCATCTATCGCGTGTCCATCTCGCAACCTTGAAAATTCACAGCGTCTCTCAAACTCATCCGAACTTCAAACAGAGGACATCGCTGGAAGTAGTAAACAATAGCGGAAATGAGGCTACAAGTCTCGCGAGAATCCCATTCCAATTTGCATAAGCTGAGATGCTAGTTTGGATCATCTGCTAGCCGGCCGCTACCAGGCGGTCTGGTGTTTCGCGGTAAGGCAAAAGAGCGGGTGGTGATGGGCGGTCTGGGGCCAGGTGGGTTAATTTCACTCTCATGACCTTACTTTTTTCTCTTTTTTAACAAAAATCTAAAAACTTCTGTTACATATTCAGATTCATGTGTTTTGTAGGATTTGGAGGGAGCTGACCACATCAGTAAGCGTTTACCACTGTTTTAGATATTTTTTACTTCCATGAAGAATGTGGGTCATTGCTGAGGTCAATGTTAGATCAGCCAGCCATTCAAGCAGCCAGCCAGGCATAGCAGAAACAGTAGAGCTGCGATCTTCTTGAATGCTGTAAAGTATAGTATAAATGTGATACAATTACAAGTCAAACTTTACCCATCCGTTCCTAATAACCCTTGTGGTTTCTGTGGACGTTAAGCACCATGTTTACTTACTTACTTTACTTTACCTGATGCAATTATAGTAATACTAATAGTTACTTATAGTGACTAACTTATACATAGTTATAGTGTTTCTTTCCTGTTTACAATTTCACCACTAGACTCTCTCTCTCTCTCTCTTTCTGCTTTTTGTTTTCTTCTGTTACAGCAAAGTCACGAGGTTCTTGTGAAATGGTAAAGTGGTGTGATTATGTGAAATATGCGCAGGTTCCATTGGCGTGTCTAACAGCTTGACTCTGCTGCGCCTTTACGGTACAGCTCTCTTTGATGAATCTCCTGCCAACCGCCTCAAGCTGGCTGCAGAACTGTGGGAAAAATACAAGGAATGTGGTAAGACGGACAGACAGGCATGATGAGTGCATGATGCTAGCTGCAGACATGTAGAGCACTAAGTATCCATACATGTACAAGTCATGCTCACGGCACAGAAGTGTTATTGTTAGTGTTAATCAAAGAGACAGCAGAAAAGAAGAAAAGCCTAATGAAAGTTGAAACTATGGAGAAATGGGAATTGTTAATGTTACTGTACAATCATCCATGATCAAACTGTGTAGGTAAGCTGATTTGACCAATGAGCCTGTTTTTCTGTAATAATTGTAAATGCAACTGTTTGTTTACAGTGCACTGGAATTATGGAGATTGTCAACTGCTGTTGAGACTGCTGCTCACATGCTGAAATCTTGTATTACCAGAACAGGGGAAAAAAACTGTTCTACATTGTATTTCAGGCATACCCTTGGAGGTGGCCCACTACAACACCTTGCTGGCTGTCTACAACCAGAACAAATTCAAGTTCTCTCCCTCAGAATTCCTCACCAACATGGAAGCCAATGGTGTTGCTCCCAACCGCGTATGTCTCTCTGTCTGTCTGTCTCCCACTCTCTCTCTATCTATCTCTCTTTCTGTCTTTTACAATCCTTGTAAAATAAAGTGAGTTTGAGTTATCTCTCTCTTATATGTGTGTGCATGCATTCGTGTGTATTTGATTTTAATTCAGGCAGAGTTCATTAGTTTGATTGATTATTCCTGTCTACACTATGAATAAGATGAGTTGTGCATGCTTTGTGCACCAAATGAATTGACTGTTATATAATTATAAATACTTGTGTGGATTTGTTTCTGTTGTAGGTAACATACCAGCGTCTGATTTCTCGGTTCTGTGAGGAGGGTGACATCCAGGGTGCAACGTAAGTTTCTCCAGTCTAGGTGCACACACAGTCAGTGGTGACCCAGTCTTGGATTTTAGACTGAAGTCACTGCTCTCTCTCTCTCTCTCTCTCTCTCTCTCTCTCTCTCTCTCTCTCTCTCTCTCTCTCTCTCTCTCTCTCTCACTCACGGAACAGCATCCTTATTTTGCCCAAAACAAGAATTGACATTTATAAGATGAGTTTTGCTTATTCTGGATCCTTTTGTTGGAATGTGCTACCTAGAAGTCTTAAAATAGCATGCTCAGTGAGCACATTCAAATCTAAAGCTCTTCAACATTTTGTACTGAATGTAACAGTTTTCAGTCTTGAACCGTACAGTATTTAGTTTCCTAATGTTTGATACACCTGGCATTTTATGTGTTTATGTATAAGTGTGTGCGCACGCCCAGGCGTGTGCGTGCAATTATGTTTTAAATATATGGATATATTTTCCTTGGATGGTGAGGTACATTTCTTGTCTTGATTGTATGTATACCAGCTCTGTGCTAAGTATACAAAATATTAATTTAAATGTTTTAATCCTTTTATCTTTCCAATTTCTGTTCATAGTATTAGCAGTTAGTATTAGCAGGTAGTATATTGTTATCATCGCAGTGCTATTAGAATATTCATTGCCATGTATGTGTGTGTATGTGGAGGAGGGGTGTGCGCGCGTGTGTGTAATATGTGCATACATGTCTGTGTATATACATGAATGTGTGTATATGTATATATTCCTTCTATGTCTTTTACTTATTAATTTGTTTATATTTTTGTTGTAGTTGTGTGTGTGTGTTTTGTTTTTGTTGTTGTTTTTGTTTTGTTTTTTGTTTATTTTTATGTACTAATTTAGTATCCATTTCTTTTTCCTTGTTGATATTGTCGTTTTTCTTAAGCTTAATTTTATCCCTCCCCTTCCCTTGCTCTCTCTGTAAATTACCCAGTTTTGTTTTGTTTTTTGTTGTTGTTTTTTTGTTGTTGTGTGTGTGTGTGTGTGTGTGTTTAACTGTGTTTTAGACTTTTTTGCTCCAGTTGTTTTTCACTTCTATTTTTTTCATTTCCGTTGCAATCGCTGTCTGGTTTTATATGTGTTGTTGTTGTTATTATTATTATTATTTTATTAATTGTTCTTTTTATTTTTACTGATGCTGTATTTGTCTATAGCCTTCTGTAATAATATTTAACTGTGAATGTCTTGGTTATTAGTAGTACTGTAGCAACGGCAGATATGTGAGTCGGCCTTTGTGCTAATATCTTCACCGTTGAGAAATAAAGTTCAATCAATCATCATCTCTCTCTCTCTCTCTCTCTCTCTCTCTCTCTCTCTCTCTCTCTCTCTCTCTCTCTCTCTCTCTCTCTCTCTCTGTCTCTCAGATTGGAAATTTATCAAATATGAGGCATTGCCATTGGATTCAGTGTGTCCATCTGTCTGGCTGTCCTTTAGCCCCATGTGCCTGGGCTTTGTCCAGAAGATATCTTCTGAAACACTCAACCTTCTACCATGCTTGGTAGGCTGGTACATCAAAAGCTGGAGTGTCATGCAAAAAAAAAATGAGTTGCTACTATTGCAATTGATGGATGGATTAGCTGATAAAATGATGGATAGTTTGACCAGGAATGGATTGGCTGACCAGTTGAATGATGGATTGGCTGACCAGTTGATGGATGGGTTGACTGACCAATAGATTAATGGGTTGACTGACCAGTTGAACATTTGATGGATGGGTTGATTGTGTGCAGTCAGGTGTTGGAGCACATGAAATCAGCATCTCTGCCCATCAATGACCAGGTGTTCAACTCCTTCATCACTGGACATCTGCGCTGCAAGTAAGCCTCACTTTGTCCTCTTGTCTCTCGGCTGTTTTGGTTCCCACACATGTTCCTTACCTGTGGAAGGCCACAGCTTCAGACTGTCTCACCAGATGAATAAACTTACCTTTTTTTGCTCACTCCAACACTTATAGCTCATTTGGTTTGTGGTTTCTGTCAGTCAGAGATCAGAAGGTATGATCCTGTCAGAGCTGGAGTTTTCATGGTGTAATGTATGTGATGTGTTTTGGGGTGTATGGTCAGGTCTTTCTTCTTTTTACTTCTCGTTTCTTTCATATACTTTCATCTCATGAAGTTGCTTCAATACTTGACTATGTATAAAGAACTTGAAAAAAGTAAATCTGTGATACCTTCTTGTTCAAGAGAGAGAGAGAGGTGCAAGAATAATGTACAAGTTCTGTCTAAATTCATGGAACACTAAATTTTCACAGAATGTGACATGCACTTGTAAAAATATCCTCTCTGTTAACCACATACAAGTAGGGACTAACTATTACCACAGTTATTTCAGAAAAATGGGTATGACTTTAATGTTGCAACATTTTGTATAATACTGATGTTATAACTTTTATTGTTAAATTGATTGTTCATAGTAAGTTAGTATAATATGCTAATAATATAAGATTTTTTGTTTTTGTTGTATAATATCACCTCGCTGTGAACAGACATAAAATAAAACATTGATTGATTGATGCGTTTTGGGGCGTATGGTCAGGTCTTTCTTCTCTTTACTTCTGTTTTCTTTCATATACTTTCATCTCATGAGACTGGTTATTGTGTGGATACAGGAGTTTGATTATGTACCGTGTGTTTCAGTGACCCAGACAACGCCAGAAACATTGTGGAAGTGATGAGGTAATGGCATTATTTTATTGCCAGTAAACTGACCCATTGTCTCTTATTGTGCCTTAAGCATTTCTTTGTTCTCCTGAGATTGGGTTTACCTGGCCCGTTGTAAGTGGCCATAACTGACCAAGTTAAAAACATTGAGTGTCCAAATTCCTGATTTTCCTTCTCAGTGGACACCTCTTTGAATGTTTTAGCTTTTACTCTTTTCTTCCTAATCCAAGTACCATGTAAATATACCACTTACCCCAAATCACCACTCTTTCAAAAAACCCTGAATGAAATGCAATATGTAAGGCAAAAAAGCCTTACATATTGTATTTCATTCAGTTTTTTTTTAAATTCCAATTTTAACTCTATAGATGAACCTCTCACCTAAGAGTAAGACTGTTCTGCTTTTAAGACCATGTCTTGGTTTAATAATGGAGGCATACAACAGCACTGACTAGGCATGTACAGTAATGTACAACAAGTTATTCACAAATGGAATAAATTGGCATACACGCACATGCATCCATGTACTCACGCAGGCACACAAAAGCACATGACATGCATGCCACACAGGGGAAACATGCATGTACACACTTAGAATAGTCTCCAAACAAGATTTTGTACTATATAAATACTTTAATTATTGTGATTATTACTAATGGTAATGAAAATGACATGCTGATGTGTTTGATGGTGACAGGCAGTCTGGGTTGGAGCCGACCAATACCACTTACATGACGCTTGCCGTGGGGTTTGCAGAGAAGGGAGACGTTGCAGAGGTGAAAAAGGTAAGACCCTTTGCGTGACGTTAGTTTGGGGATTTGTAGAGAGGAGAGCCACCATAGAGGTGAAAAAGGTAAGCTGCTCTTTGTGGGAGGCAAAAACATCATGATAGTTTGAAGCTATAACATTATCTCATGTTGACCTGAGCGTGCACCTACATTTGTGATTGCTTTGTATTAGGGGGCACTGCACGAAGACATAACAAGAGATGCATCAGGTGCCTGCATTTGCACAATTTGAAGCATGGCAGTAAACAAGGGTTCTGACAGTGGGTAGAGGGAATATTTGCTGTTAGCTAAAGGTTGCTTCGTGAGTATGCTCTTTTCTTTGGTCTGTGCTGGCAAGGCAACTCAGCAAGATGAAGGTCTTGTCGGGGCTTTTGACCTGGTAGTTATTGTGTGCAGGGGTTGTGTAGGCACCTGGAACAGTACATCATGTTTGCTTTGTGGTTGATTGATTTCTGTCAATTACACTTGCAGTGTCAAATCTGGGTTTGTTTCCGAGGAGAAAGCCAACTGCAGCAGAGTCTTGCTACCTAGCCCACTATCTTAGTTCCCAGCAAGTTGAAATTACTGAGGGTCTTAAGTGTTTGTTAAAATCCCATCACTTTTCAGGATCCTGACTTTTTGTTTTCTTCTTTTTCTTTGCAGTCTCATTTTCCCACTTCTTTCTCTCATTATAGCTGCTAAAATCCTCAGGCATTTAAATTATTTTTATTTGTAATGTTGAGTAAAATTGGCGCTGAATAAGTGGACGTTAGCATTAATGAAATTTCTGAAGATAAAAAATTGTGCAGCATGCTGTTACCATGAGTGGCATGACAAAACAAATCGTGATTCCAGAAGCTGTGTGTGTTTATTGTGCATGATCATGTTTGTGTGTGTGTGTGTGTGTGCGTGTTTCACTATGCTTTATATGAAAGTGTTCATTAATGTTTTCTGTTTGTTTATATACTGCTGATTTGTATGTGGGTATTTGTGCATTGCATGTTTTAAAAAAAATTAAGTTGTAAAGCACTTTGAGTCTCTGAAAGCACTCTGGATATTCCCTTTTATTACTATTATTGCAGTACATAAGGCAGGCAGAGATAGAGAACGTGTCACTGCGCCCTGGACAGCTGCTGGAAGTCTACACTGCCTTTGCTGTGTCAGGCCATACAGAGCATCTGAAAGAGGTGGGTGCCTGCCCAGCAGTTAGGTGGCTGTTTGTCCATCTGTCGCTCAAAAAAGGGGTTTACCCCAGAGTTTTTTCTGTTTTGTACTGTCTGATTAAAACTAGTGTTCCTTTTAACCTTTTTGTGTGTTTTGATATTTTTCCTTGATTACAATGGAAAAAGGGCAAGCTGCAAAGTAAAATCAGAATTAGTCATTTATGTTCATCAATAGAAATCTTGAGCTGTGCTTCTCTGTGTTTGAATCAGTTTTCAACTTTTCAACAAGAGATGGCTTGTGCAATGAAAACCCACAGAATGTACACCAGTAATAGGAGCAAAACGTTCAAACTCATGGTGGTATCTACCCCCAAATGGAAGCAAAAAGAGGCTGAATCTTGTCTAGCTGTCAGAGCAGAAATTTGATTCATTCCCATCTGCTCCATAGGTTATTCGTACATTCTCATCTGCTCCACATGTCATCATTGCATTCCTATCTGCTTCACAGGTCATCAGCTGGCTCCATGAGGGCACCCCATTCAACCAGGATGCCATTCGTGTGTGCAATCAGTTGATTGCTTCTGGTCATGATGAAGCTGCCTACCAGCTGTTTTTGGAGATGCCAAAACCCATGCGGGTGGAAGCTGACCAGGCGACCCTTGGGCGATTCTTCTTGCGTGCTATGGCCAGGCATGAGAGGGTCAGTAGAGGCTCAGTGTTGTCCAGACAACACGGGATACAATCACTTATGTCTGTTGACAGAGCAGGGTCATGGATGGAAAAATATTTTAACTTTTATGGCATGGGGAAGTAGATGTGGTGAGACTGGAATTCATGCACATACCCTTTGTTTGGACCCATCTATTCTATGTATGTGTGTGTGCGTGTTGATGCAGTACTGTTTGTTCCTGGTGTTGGGCATGGAGAGTGTAGGTCGCAATAATGTGATATGAGAGAATTTTTCAGTGCATGCAGTTTACTGTTGTCAGAATCATTAAAATCATGTTTATGTTGTCCCATGTCTCCCCACCCAGCCACCCCTCTCACCGCCTCCCCCTTTTGATTTGTACTTTTTGTTTTGTAAGATATTGTGAATCATATTGTGGTTAGGGGGCTATGGAAATCTCCTTTATTATTATTGTGATTATTAAAATGCTGTGTCTTTTAGCCTGTAGACAGGGTGGCAGACTTTGTCAGTGACACCACGTGCTGTGTGTTTCAGCCTGCAGAGTTGTTGTTTTTTACTTGAGTTGCTGTGTGTTTACTGTGTAGATGGGGTGGCAGACTTTGTCAGTGACACCATGTGCTGTTTGTCAGTGACACCATGTGCTGTTTGTCAGTGACGCCATGTGCTGTTTCAGCCTCTTGTGCTATATATTTCAGCCCATAGACAAGGTGGCAGGTTTGTCAGTGACACCATATGCTGTGTGTATTCCATCCTGTAGACAAGATGGCAGGTTTGTCAGTGACACCATGTGCTGCTGGGTTTCAGCCTCTGGACAAGGTGGCTGAGTATGTGAAGGACATGTATGCCAAAGAGCTGAACAAGGATGACCTGAGCACTGTGGCTCAGCTGGCCTACCTGGAGAGTCAGCCAGGTACAAAATCTTGCTTGTCTGTCTTCTCCATCACTTACTGGGCACTGCCAATCCTCTTCCTTGACTCTCAACACAATCTCCACATTTTGGCATGTTGGAGCCTTTCTTTCCTTTAATTAAACAGAAAAAAATGGGTCAAAGGAAACTTCTGACTTTCTGTCACTTAAGCCTGTAACTGATACTGGGCTGCATTTCTTTTTGGTATGTGCTGTGGCTGTCAACTAATAAAACAATCTTATTAGTGGAGCATAAATGTCAAGAGTAACTGTTTCTGTGTATGGTTTGTCAAAAAAGGGAGAAACAGCACTGATGCAAAGAGGCAGTTGTTTTGTAACTTTCAGCTGTACCTGTTAATTTTTAACGAATATACATTGCCAACCATTTGATGATTATAATTGTGACACTCACATTCTCTGTCTTCAGTCCTTTTCACTTTGTTTGGGCTTTTGTGGGTGTGCATGTGTGAGTATGCATATGTGCGTGTTGGGGGGGAGGGGGGAGAGGGGGGAATTTTGAAACATGTCAGTTTAACTGTGAATGTCTGTCACCTTTACTGAGTTGTGTAGAAAATGTCAAGCTAAGTCTCAGTTTTAAGATATTGTCTTCTTTGTAGATGCCTGCACTTGATTCACTTATTATTCATTAAATTTGTTTGTATTTTCTTCTTAACATAACTCAAGTTGTGAAACAATACTGTTTTTCACAGGTCAAGAGAAACACTTTCCTTGCAGTCGAGGTGGACTTCCTACAATTGTCTGTGTAGATTTATGCTAGACAAAGTATATGAAAGCTGTTTACATGGGAATATTACGCTGTGTTTAGGTAATATTTGTTGTGTGCCAGTGTTACAAATATCTATGGTTATACAATTGACACTTGCTTGGAAATAAGAGATTCTGTTGTCCTTTTCAGTTTATGCGTTGTCAGTTTTGGAGAAGATGAAATCAGAGGTGAGTCATATTGCTTTTTGTTGTTGCTGTTATTATTGACCTTTTCATGTCCATTTCTGTTCCACAGTTGCTAGTTCAGATACTATATAATATTGTGACCTTGAATACAGCATTATGCGCAAAGAAAGTTGTGTTGCTAATGGGTGTTTTGCTTTAAAGTATGATAAATGGGATGTATTCACTAGTTTAAATGTCTGATTTGTCAAAAAGGTTTTCCCACCAGTGTTAAGAAGTAGCAGGTGTACTAATAATGATGCTTTGCTGTTAGTTAGGTAGCATAAGAAATGTACATGAACTGCACTGTGAGTACTCAGCTACCATATATATTATACCCCCCCCCCCCCCCCCCCCCACCCCCCAAACATGCCTTCCTACTTCCCCACACCCCCAGTCCAATTTCAGAGGTTTTCACTTTAGACAGTTCGCATTCAATTCCTGATCCCACTTTGCATTGTGGTTCACTTTGCAGGGTCTTCCTATTCGGGCCCACTATTTCTGGCCAGCCTTCTGTCAGTTCAGGGACAGCAAAAGCAGAGATGGTAAGCTTGAAGTGGGTTATTTTTGCCTTGAGTTTTTGGTGTGCATGTGCTGCCCCAGAAGATTTTTTTTTTTTTTTTTTTTAAATGGGTACAAGCTTGAAGTTTTTTCAATTTAGAGTTGGGTTTTGCTGTGTATGATGGGGCATGGACAGGAACTTTGAGAACAGCAGACCTCAGCCGTGTAAGTGTTCAAAATTTGTTGACCATTGACTTCAGCAGTACACAAAAGCCAGGTGAATCACCTGCTTGTTGTGCTTGAAAGAGAAGGAGATTTGAAATTCTTTAGTGGACTGGCTGTAGTTAATTTTAACTTCAGATGTCAATTGTTACCATGGGAATGACAAGCACTTTCTGATCTGTGTATTTCTACAAACTGTAATTTGGCATGGTCTAGCGGCCTACAAGACGATGAACACATTAAACACACTGTTATGCATACCTCTCTTAATAGATGCACATTGCCACACTGCTATCCTATCTTGTTCAGGAGTCTACGAAACCATGGAGAAGTTGAACACACTGTCAGACACGAGGGATGACTTTATCCACACACTGTACAGCTTTGCTATTCCTGCTCTTGTGGCGGCCGGGGAAGGACAGGCTGACATCATCACCAAACTGCAAGTAAAGTCACTTTTTCACATCATCAAGGCCAAACTACAGGGAATAAATGAACCGTTTAAACCACTTGGCCCCAGACCAGCCGCTGCCCTCTCGCTACGAAATCCCTTGCGAAGGGAAGTCGCTGTGTCAAATGATCCTGGTATACAACTTTAAAAATCAATAATAAACACCAAACAAAAGTTTCAACTCACTTCGTATTTTTCCCAGTTTGTAAATACAGTGTTCTTGTATATCCAACAGGTTTTGATTTTTTTCACTAAAAAATAAAAGCATAATTTTTTTTCTCCCAAGTCTGAAATGTCCGCATCTGAATGTCGGCTTTTGGGGGGCCTACAGGGTAACCGACTTTGCAAAATTTCCAGTTTGAATCTCCAAAGATGAAGCTCCGTGAGTTTGTGAGTTTGTTAGGTTGCCCACGGTAAGCGACTGAGCCAAATTTGCAGTTCAAATCTCAAAGGATGAAGCTCCGACGCCATTGCTAACAGTTGGGCTTTTGTTTATTTTCGGCCATCTATCGCACGTCGACCTCGCAACTTTGAAAATTCACAGCGTCTCTCAAACTTTGCCGAACTTTGAACAAATGACATCGCCGAAGTAGTAAACAATAGCGGAAACATGGCTACAAGTCTCGCGAGAATCCCGTTCCTATTTGCATAAGCCGAGATACTAGTATGGAGCGTCTGCTAGCCGGCCGCTACCGGGCGGTCTGGGGGTTTCGCGGTAAGGAAAAAGAGCGGGCGGTGACGGGTGGTCTGGGGCCAAGTGGGTTAACAGGAGCCATTTAACAGGTGACATCATCACCCAATTGCAGGTTTATTTTACCTATACAACCTTACTATTATACTGATTTAGCAGGTGTCTGGTAAGATAACTTCTGATTGAATGCTGATTCGTCTTTTTCAGAATTACGGTTTTGAGGAAAAAGAAGTCAACTTTGCTTTTTTCCTCCATATGCTGGAGCAGAACAAGTTTCAAGAGGCCGTCGATTTCTGTGAGTAGCGAGTATTATTAAATATAGACTGTTTGATAGAAGGATAAATGGCTGGATTGATTGGTGGATTAACTGATAGATGGATTGATGAATGGATGGAGTGACTGTAGTGTAATCTTGTAAAGCTTCAGACTTAGTATTTGTGTGGATGTATGATTGTGTGCTTGTGTTATTTTGTCTGCAGAGGACTTTTTCATCAGAAGTCTTAATTGCTGGGAGCAAGCAGAGATTGAAGTGGCAAATAAGGAAGGTGGTCACCAACTAAGATTATGAGAGCAGCCAGATTATGAAAGTGGGGATTCCCACTAGGACAGTGAGGTGCAAAGAAAGACTGATTTGCTGCTGTTGGTCCATTTTCATTTGTTTTGATTGCGGTGCACTAGAGGAAAGGCAATGCTCGAGAGAGAGAGACCATCTTCTCAGCCTGTTGTTTTAGTGGAAAGCTGGGAGGTTTCTGTCACCATGCCATAATAAGTTGGCGCCTGTCCCACTGAAACAGTGAGGTGCAAAGAAAGATGAATAATGTTGCTGTTGTTTGTTGTGTCAGTGGACAGCCACGAGGTGTCCGTCTCCATGCCCTCAGTCCGTGCCTGTCTGCTGCCCCTGATGGGACAGGAGGTGCAGTGGCGGGTCATGTTGCCGGTAAGTGGGGTGCCTGATGGGACAGAGTCATGTTGCCGGTAAGTGGGGTGCCTGATGGGACATGGTCATGCTGCCAGTAAGTGGGGTGCCTGATGGGACATGGTCATGCTGCCAGTAAGTGGAGTGCCTGATGGGACAGGGTCATGCTGCCAGTAAGTGGGGTGCCAGATGGGACAGGAGGTGCAGTGGCAGGTCATGTTGCCAGTAAGTGGGGTGCCTGATGGGACCAGAGGTGCAGTGGTGGGTCATGCTGCCTGTAAGTGGGGTGCCTGATAGGACCAGAGGTGTAGTGGTGGGTCATGCTGCTGGTAAGTGGGGTGCCTGATGGGACAGGGTCATGCTGCCAGTAAGTGGGGTGCCTGACGGGACAACATCATGCTGCCTGTAAGTGGGGTGCCTGATGGGGCAGGAAGTGCAGTGGTGGGTCATGCTGGCAGTAAGTGGGGTGCCTGATGGAACAGGGTCATGATGCCAGGAGGTGGGGTTCCTGATGGGACAGGAGGTGCAGTGTCAGGTCACGCTGCTGATAAGTGGGGTGCCTGTTGGGACAGGGTCATGCTGCTGGTAAGTGGGGTGCCTGATGGGCCAGGAGATACAGTGGTGGGTCATGCTGCCAGTAAGTGGGATGCAGTTCAACACCAGTCTCAGGCTGGCTTCTTGTGTTCGGCAAAGTGGGGTCTTTGAAAGTTTGGAGAAAATAATATGCCATTTTCAAAGCCTTGAAAGTGGGAAAAGTGAACAAAATATCAGCTTTGAAACTTCTCCTATCAAACTGACAAAACCAGTGATTTCCAGCCTGACTTTTGGAATAACTAGCTAAATAAACAGCTTCATACTTTCAGTTCTTTTTACAATTTTTTAAAATTATTATTATGTGTATATCATGATCATGAAAGATTATACTGATAGTCCATGCCTGCTGTGCAGTAGATACTGAGAGAGGAGAGAGACGCATAAACAATGCGTTCTAGAGATGATGATTGTGTTTTGTCCAGATGATGTGGTAAAGTTTCCACTAACAAACCATGACAAACAATGCTGTTTTTGTCCAGATGATGATGTAAAGTTTCCACTAACAAACCATGACAAACAATGCATTCTACAGGAGATGATGATTGTGTTTTGTCCAGGTGATATTGTAAAGTTTCCACTGACAATCCATACAGGAGGTGGTGATTGTGTTTTGTGCAGATGATATTGTAAAGTTTCCACTGACAATCCATACAGGAGGTGGTGATTGTGTTTTGTGCAGACGATATTGTAAAGTTTCCACTGACAATCCACACAGGAGGTGGTGATTGTGTTTTGTGCAGATGCTGTCCAAGCTGAAGGCTCAGAGTGAGAGGTGGCCAGGACCAGCACTGGAAGCAACGGCCATGGTGCTGAAACAGATCATGGTGCAGCAGAGGAAAGCCGACTGGGTTGATGCTCAGGAAATCTTTGACTTTATGGTGCAAAATGTTAGTGACAATCCATTTTGTCTGCTCAGCCTCTTCACTGGACTTTTGAAGAAAAGCTAAAACTTTCCTTGTGCTTCTTATGTCCAGTTTCACTTTATAAGTTTATTATTGTTTCTGTATTTTTCTGTTGTTTTTGTATGTTTGTATGTGTTTTTTATTTGTTTTTACTGGGCATGTTTCATTCAGGGATGTTGTCTCTGCCTACTCTTTAGGCTTTCTTGAGAATAAACAGAAGATTTTCATCCCCCACTCCACCCCCACCTTCTTCTTCCATACAATCACAGGCATAAACATTCCATTCTGCTTTCCTTCTATAGGAATAATACTTAACCATTTGCTGTTGTCTAGGATGTCACCATTTTTATGAGTGAAGGGGAAGAAGATGCCCTCTGGGTCTGCTGAAAAGGGAAGGGATCTTGGTGCTGTTTTTTTATTACTTTCATTTTTTTATTTGTTCTCATATAAATTTTAAATGTATGCCCTGGGTTGACTATAGTAAGAATTTTGGTCTCTGTTTAAGACTACAAAACTGTGTGTGTTTGAGTTTGTGCATGTGTATGTGTGTATTCTGACGTCTTTTACCATTTCCACTGGCTAATTTTTTTGTATAATGGTTTCATATGTTAACCCTGCACATCATCTCTGAACCCTGATGCCATGTTTGACAGTGCTATGTTGTGTTGTGGCAGGACCTGAAGATCTTCAGGAGGAGTCAGGCAGAGCTGTCTGAATACTTTGCTGGGGCACCCAGGGAAGTGTTGCAGGTCAGGCTGGCTGTTTGTTTTTCCCCTGCAGTGGAACACCCTCCTAATACCACCCTCACAGTGTAGCAAAGGTGGTCTTCAAGAAAGAATACTTTGCTGGGGCTCTCAGAGAGGTGCTGCAGGCTAGGCTGGCTGTTTTTTTTCCCCCCTGCAGTGGAGCACCTTAACACCATCTTTAAAAATAATAAAAAAGAGCGGGAGGGGTCCTTTGAGTACGAGTTCATTCACATGGAAATGTGATGGGAGAAGTTGCTTGAAAAAAAAGGTGTCTAGTGTTTGATTTTCTCCACAACCATTTATTGTGCCTAACATAATGATTAGGCTTTTTGGAGGGTGACAATGCTGTTTGCTAGTAAGTTCTTATATTTACTGAAAGGCTTATTCTGACTGGAAGACTCACATGATCTGGGCATATTTTGTACACCTAAATGTTCAGTGTAAGATTATTATTTTTTTAAGATCATAAATATTTCTAGAACTGTTTTGTGGTTTGTTTTCCAGTCCAGAATATGCCCAGCTCTGTTTTTTCTGTGGCACATGTGTAAGTCTTGTGACCTCTCACGGCCTTAGTGTCAGTTTCTGTATTGTGCTTTATGTAGTCAGCACTGAATTTTTTGGGCCATTCAAAGCAATGCTTGTATTTTTTCTGTAAAGTACAAGCATTCGCCATTTTTCTGGAAGCTGTGTTGAAATTATTTTCACAGAGAACAAATTCAAATGAAAAACAAATGAAAATAATGTAACTTTTCTAAAAAAAATACTACAATATTTTTTTTTTACTCTTGTCTGTATTTGAGTCTACTTATTCCTTATTTGTTGGTGTGGTAATTTGGCTTCTGATTGTGCTTGTGCTGTTTGCAGAGACTGGATGACTTGGTTCCGAAGGATGGGATAGGCAGAACAGAGGTAAGACAAAAGGCATGCATACACTGCCAGTTATTTCTTTTGGTCTCCATCACAGCCCTTCTCTCCCACATTGAAAACTAGTCTTTAAAACTTTTTCAAACTAGTATAGCCTCTTTTTCAGTGTCTTTCTTGGCCATGCATGTGTGTGTGTGTGTGCGTGCATGTGTTTCTGTATGCTTTGTATGAATAAAATCGAAACATGTAAAAAGTATTTAAAAAACACTACTTATTAGGAGACAACAGAGGTAAGACAAAAGGCATATAAACACCCCAAATTATTTCTTTCACTCTCCATCACAGCCCTTCTCTCCCTACTTTGAAAACTAGTCATTAAAACACACCTTTTCAAACCAGAATAGCCTCCTTTTCAATGTCTTTCTTGGCCATGCATGTGTGTGTCCTAATAAATTGTCCTAATAAATAGCATTCTTTTGAACCTTTCATTGGATCTTGTTTTAGAATGCTAGCAGTCATTCTTGTTTCAGATTTTTGTATAAGTATGTGCAGTAACATATTTTTATGCTATTGATTTATATGCAAATATTTGCACATTGTATTTTTATTTATTTTTATTTTTTATGCTGTTGATTAGTAAAAGGCTTGAGTCCCTGAAAGCACTCTATCAATTCCCTATTATTATGATTATTATTATCACCTGCCTCGCTCCCATCATTTAAGAATGGGATTTTATGGATGGTTATTCTTTCAGCCCCTTGTGGGGTAGGAAGGATCAACAATGCAGTAAAACTGTGCAACAGGGGTTGGAAAAGGTTTTGTGGAACAACTTTTCTATGACAATTGGTACACTGGGCATTTGAAAACAAAATATCTTCTCCAACAGATAAATTACACTCAATACATACATTGAAATGTTATGTTGTTGACCAACTTCATCTGGAACAGAAATAAGGTGCAAGACTGGGCATGGTATGCTGTGCACACACAAAAAGAGAGAGAGAGAGAGAAAAGAAGAAGAGGTTATGTAGAGCTGGCAAATAAGAAAGTTTGGCTGCCCATTGTCAATTCTATATGGAGTGAGAAAACGGAGGTATTTCCTGGCATGGCAACAAAAACTTTTTACAATGACTGCATGGACAGTCAACCAGTCAATTGAAACGTCAGATCAGTTGGTCAGACACATCTTGAAGGGTTTGATTGCTTGTAGGTAGCGCAAATGATCTGACATGAAAACCTGACATCCCATCCCTTCTCTTCTGCATACTGATGTGTTGTTTTCTCCTCATTGTACCAACCCATCACCAGCAGTGCGTGTATGTGTGCGTGATGAAATGACAGTATCCTTATGTGTTTGTAAGCGCTCTGGGCTCTTACAAGATGGGGCGCCATAAATGATCTATTATTACTATCATATTACATGGTGCAAGAGGGTTAAGTCCCAGACTTCATGGACAGTTAAATCTCTAAAGTTGAACTGCTCAGTCTGTAGATATATATAATTAAAAGCTAAGATGCATTGTTATGGTAGGTACACCTTTACTGGTATGCACTGCACTGTTGAGGCTAAAAAACATGTTTGCTGATTGAAAACTGGGCTTAAGTTGTGTGCAGCAGCTTGGGTTGCTGTACATCGTATGTTGTTAGTTTAGAAACAGTTGTTCTGAATTGTCAAATTTGGCAGTGACCAGGTTTTTATTTCTGCAGAGGTCACCTGCTGAGTTGTCTGATCACCTGACGCTGCAGGAGCTGAGGCAACTGGCAGAGCAGAACCCCAGCAACAAGAGTGCACAGAAACGGCTTCTCATCAAGGCATGCGCCGTTGGGGTGAGCACCTCCTCTTGTCTTTCTTGATGTTGTGTGTGTTTGTGCGTGTGTGTTTAAGCTTCGATAGAACCACCAGATGAAGCATGTAGATGCAAATATATGCACATTTCCTACGTTTTTAGGCCAACCTGCATCTTTGGCTGCATACCAGATCCACCTTGTTGAACACAAGGTTGGACACAAGGTGGATCTGGTCTGCAGCCAAAGATGCAGGTTGGCCTAAAAAAGCTGTGTAATACCAGTCAGCTCTGGTGAAGATGACATGTTAGTCTGTGTGTTGCTGTTGTTGCTCACAGGACATTGAGGAGGCGGAGAAGGTGCGTTCCAGGCTGGAGGCTGAGGGGTTCATTTTCCCCCCTATCGTTCTGGCTCAGCTGGCTTACCTATATGCTATGTTCGCCAAGGACTTGGAGAAGGCACAGGACTACATCCAACAGCTGTGAGTGACTAACCCCTCTCCCAGTAAGGTGTGTGTGTGTGGGGGTGGGGGGGGGGAAGAGGGGGGTGCTGTTCTGCTTTATCTGGAACACCTGTCCACCACATTCACCAGGAACTTGGAGAAGATGCTAGGACTACATCCAACAGCTGTGAATGACTCAGGCCTCGCTTAGTACAGTTAGTTCTAAGGTGGGGGGGTGCTGTTCTGGCTTATCTGGGATACCTGTCCGCCGCATTCACCAGGGACTTGGAGAAGGTGCTAGGACTACATCCAACAGCTGTGAGTGACTCAGGCCTCTCTTAGTACGGTTCTAATGTTGGGGGTTGCTGTTCTGGCTTATCTGGAACACCTGTCCACCGCGTTCACCAGGGATTTGGAGAAGGTACTAGGACTACATCCAACAGCTGTGAGTGACTCAGGCCTCTCCCAGGTTCAGGGGTGGGTGTTGAAGGGCTGTTCTGGATCATCTGGCATACCTGTATACCAAGGATTTGGAGAAAGCACAGGACCACATCTACAGTTGTGAGTGACCCAGGCCTCTCCCAGTAAGGTTCTAAAGTGGGGGCGGGGAGGTGGTTCTGGTTCATCTGGGGCACCTGTCCACCATGCTTGCCAGGGACTTGGAGAAGGTACAGGCCTACCTCCAACAGCTGTTAGTGACTCAGACCTCTCCCAGTAAGGTCTTGAGGTAGGTGTAGGGAGAGCTCTTCTGGTTCATCTGGGACACCTGTCCACCACGTTCACCAAATACCTAAAGTACAGGAGCTTTCAACAGCTGTGAGTGACTTGGGCCTATCCAGTGGGTGGGTGTGTTGGGGGGGGGGGGGGCTTGTGCTGTTCTGACTAGTCTGGGACACCTGTCCACCATGTTTGCCAGGGACTTGGAGAAGGTACAGGACTTCATCCCCAACAGCTGTGAGTGACTTAGGCATGTTGGGGGGGGGGGGCTTGTGCTGTTTTGGCTAGTCTGGGACACCTATCCACCATGTTCAACAGGTTCTTGGAGAAGGTACAGGACTTCATCTCCAAAAGCTGTGGGGGGGGGGGGGGGGGGGGGGGGCTGGCTCATCTGGGATACCTTTCCACTATGTTTACCAGGGACTTGGAGAAAGTACAAGACTATCCGACAGCTTTGAGTGACTTTGGCCTCTCCCAGTAAGGTTCTGAGGTGTGTTTGTGTGTATCAGCTCTGTACAGTGATACAATCTAATAAAAGCAGGGCCATCACATATAATATACAGTCTACATATGCATTCAGTTCATCCAGCTACAGCCAAACTTTAGTGACCAGCTTTGCCTTTGCTTTGATGGCTAGAGTCTGACTGTTTTGACCATCTGGCCATGTCTCTTGTGGTTGCAGGGAGACACGGTTCCCCGAGCACCAGAACTACCAGGCTGCCATTCTGAAGTTGGCGGCTCTTCATGCCTCTGCTGGAAACACAGATGGTAAGAGAATTCTTTGTCAGCTCGCCCATTAGGGCCAAAGTCTGGGATGTTGTGTTTTTGAGTAGCAGTCAGGGACTTTTGATGATGATGTTTTCTTTATGTTCATTTTTTATTAAATGGTATCACTGTGGCATTTCTAGCCATGAGTAAGCAGGGAGACTGTGAAAGAGAGAGAATCGCCTGGACTAGCCAGAGCAGCCACTGTTGGACAGTGAAGTGAAGACAGTCCTATCCAGGTTTCACCAATCATGGAAAAGTTGCCTCCAGGTGGACTCTGAGAAAGGCAGCCTTTCGTGTCTGGGATGACCACAGCAGGTGATGATCTCCAGGCTGATAACAGGCCACTGCCACCTCCGTCTCACCTCCACAGGCTTAAAACTGCCACACACTGACAAATGCTCTTGTGGCACTGGCATCAAAACACAGAACACATTGGCCAGGACTGCCCAATTTAGCAAGACATCAGACCTCCCTCCCCACCCCTACTATGTACATGAGATGTGATAGACACCACCCAAATGATGCTGATTTCATTGTCATTGTGTTCCTTTTAATAGTTAATAAAAGCAAGATGTGATAGTCACAACTCAGTTGATGCTTCACTACTCAGTCTGAAACAGAACGAGGTCCAGAGCGCTTGTGCAGAATCAACACACAATGGAGTTAATTAGTGCTTGAAAGACATCTCAACACAGCAACAAAGACTGGAGTCGCCTGATGAGGATGTACCTCTGGCACAGTTTATATATCTTGTATTTTACTCGCATGCCAGGTGAGAGTTACCATAGGTGACTCCGATCTGTGTTGTTGTGTCTGTGTGACGTCACTACTCAGCTGATGCTGAATTTGCTGTCATTGTCTTCCCCTATAGCACATGATTAGAACTGATAGACCACCCAGGCTGTGAAACAACATTCTACTATCCGCCGCAATGTGAGTTAATGAGTGGTGTGGGTGCACAGAACTGAATTTGCTGTTGTTGTTTGTTCCCAACCAGCGGCCGTGGAGACCCTGAAGAGGTATGCTGACCGACACTTGAAGGATGGGCAGAAACAAGAAATTAAGCGGGAGGATTACTACAGTGACATTGTAGGTGGTGCTATTGACGCTGATGCTGCCAAACGACTGATGGACACCTTGATCACCTGCGGCTATGTGCCGAAAGACAATGCTGTTGTGCTGGACAAATACATGGAGAAGGTTGTAGACAGGTAGGTGAGATGAGTGATGTCTGTGTGGGTGTCATCTTGTTTGCCTGTGGCTGTCTGCTGAAAGACAATGCTGTTGTGCTCGACAAATACATGGAGAAAGTTGTAGACAGGTAGGTGTGATGGGTGAAGTTGTCATGTGGGTGTCATCTTTGTTCACCTGTGGCTGCCTGCTGAAGTACACTGGACAGATACATGAGTAAAGTGGAGGACAGGTAGGTGTGATGAGTGATGTCTGTATGGGTGTCATCTCATTTGCCTGTGGCTGCCTGCCAAAAGACAACGGTGTTGTGCTGGACAGATACATGAAGAAAGTTGTAGACAGAGGTCTGATGGGTGTGGGTGTCATCTGATGCATGCAAATGTGTGATCACCTGTGGCTGTTGAAAAACAGTACATGGAGAAACTTGTAGACACGTAGGTCTGATGAGTATAGGTCTATTGAGGCTGGGGGGAAGGGGTTTCGGATTTGTAAACTGAACATGCCTGAACATGCCCTATATGTGAATGGAAAAAAAAATCTTTTTTTTTTTTCTCTCTCTCTCTCTCTTCAGATAGATAACAGGAAGAAAGAAAAGAAAAGAAGAAGAAAAAGAGAGAGAGACAGATGAATAAATTTATCAGAATTATTTGAAGAAGAAAAAAAGAGCTGAAAAAGAAATTCTTTTCTTTTCACAGTGGGGATGCAGACAAGATTCTGCAGGTGTTTGAGGAGATGGTGAACACCCACCGGCGCTCACCCAAAGTGGACAAAGTGCTGCAGTTCTTCATCAACAAGGAAGACCCTGAGCGGCTGCAGAAAGGTGAACACCAATAGTTTCTTCTTCCAACTCCCTGTTTCTGTCCACCATTCTACCTCTGTCAGTTCTTTCAAATCTTTCTTGAAAACATTTCTCTTTTCAAAAACCTTTTCTTCAGTCCTATTGCCCTGAGATATGAGTGTGTGTGTGTGCGTGTGTGTGTGGCATGCTTTGAATCTTGGAAACATGTGCATGTAAAGAATGTGTGCTTAGGGCCTGTCTTGGTTAGGTGCTCTAAGTGCCCAGTATTATTATCGCTAGTTTTCAGTGGTAGATCTGTTGACTGAACTGCGTGGTCTGATGGTGCTGTGTTGTTTTGTTGCTTTCAGTTGTGGACCTACTGACTGACCTGCATGGTCTGATGAACGTGTTCCATCATCTCATTGCTGACTTCATTGAATGTGGGCATGTCAAAAAAGCCAGGAAAATCATGGAGGTTGGTAGAAATAAGTAATTCTGTATTTTATGCATTTGTGCGGGGGGGGGGGGGGGGGTCATTTTTATTTTTTTTATCTCTAGATTTTTCCATTTTATTTATCCTTTTAGAGACTTACTTTTTTCTTTTTCTCTTTCATCTGTTTTGTTATTCTTTCTTGTTCTTCTAACTCCTGATTTAGTTGGCTTACAGTAATAATGTGTGTGTTGTGTGTTTTCTCTTTTTCTGCTTCATTTTTCTTCTTTCCTTTTCCTAGCAGTTTGTATTGACTGTGTATGTGGAAGTCCTGGGCTTCCCCAGCTTGTCAAAATCCAGCAGCCACAGCATGCTGTTGTTCTGGCTGCAGTGTTTTCTTCCTTCATGATGTGGCAGTCATTCTCTGCCACATTTCACTTGTTTTGAAAGTTGGCAGTGAAACAACCTCGCATCTTGTCACTTTTCTCTTGTTGACTTTCGTTTGTGAAGCAGGACTGAGTTCAAGAGACCCCTGCAAACACTGGTGCCAATTACTTGTTTGAAAAAAGAAATCAGATTAAAAAAAACCAACAATCATTATTATGTGATTAAGTTTGCAAAGTTAGTTAATTTAACAGATTAACTTTGTATTTTAGCATCTCTCTCTATGCACCTTGTTCCTTCCTTTTGATTGCAGCAGCCAGCAAATGGGGCCGACCCTCTGGTGTAAACTGAAGCATAGTTTATGACGCAAACTGCCTTTTGTGGTTGAAAGAGTCCAGTTCAGACACAGCACAGTGGCTGACACTTAATGCCAGATTAAATAGAAATGAGGCTTATTGGAGCAACTTGGTTACAGCTGGCTTTTCCTTTAGGAAATCTGACAGAGGTTCCTGTGGGTAAGGTCCTGGTGTGGGTCTTTGTCTTCCCACTGTGCGCATGCATTTGCTTGGCTAGAGATCTTTTCTTATGCTGCACCATCTGTCTGAAACAGTCTCCCTTGCAAAGTTTGGTCATCAAACACACTCTTGTCTTTCAAATCATCCTTAAAAGCTCACCTCTTCAAGTTGTCCTGTTGACTCTGTGTGTGTGTGTGTGTGTGTGTGTGTGTGTGTGTTGATTCTTTGCTTCGTAATGGGCTGTGTGCTCAAATTTGGAGAAATAGCACATAAAAAACGACCTTATTATTATACAAATACACCACTGAGTGTTTTCTTTTCAGACTCCTGGATTGAGGGCCAACATGCAGAGACTCAACTACTACTGTCAGAGTTTTATTGAACGCGGCATGGTGAGTTTGGTGCACATGTATGTCTTCACCACATCTTTGTACTTCCAAAAAAGACAATGTCACTGTTGTTATTTCTTGATCATGTAAACTTTTGAGCTGTGATTTTGTGGAAATGCATCATTTGAAGAAAAGGGAATTTGTCATCTCCATCTGTTGAAACAGCTTTGCTGTTGTTTTTGTTTAATTTTGGGTAAGTGGGGATTTCTTTTTACATCTGCATCCTCATCATCATATCCCTTATCAGCAGTGCTTTCATGTATAATACTAATGATGCAGACAGCTTTTGGATCAAAGAAATAGAGACATAGAAAGCAATGCCATCATGTTTAACACACAATTTTTACATCAAAGAAGTGGAGACAATGACAGCAGTGCTTTACACAAGTGATGCAAACAACTTTCACATCAAAGAAGTAGAGACATACACAGCAGTGCCTTCAGGTTTAAGACTAATGATGCAGACAATTTTCACATCAAAGAAGTGGAGACAATGACAGCAGTGTTTCCATGGTTAACACTAATGATCCAGACATTATTATTATTGATCGCTTTTATATAACGCTATTCTCCGCTCTCGAGCAGACTCATTGCGCTCGCTTGTGATTCTACATGAGTGAATAGCTTTTTTTTAACCTTTTTTCTTCTTTTTTTTAATATCCACCAAAGTGGTGTACTTACAGTGCTTTTCAGATCAAAGAACTAGAGACATAGACCTAAGTGTATAATTCTGATGATGCACACAACTTTTGGATCAAAGATCAAAACTAGACATTGACAGCAGTACCTTTCTGTTTGAACACTAATGATACAGACAAAGCCTGGATCCAAGATCAAAAATAGACACTGACAGCAGTACCTTTCTGTTTGAACACTAATGATGCAGACAAAGCTTGGATCAGAGACCAGAAATAGACATTGACAGCAGTACCTTTCTGTTTGAACACTAATGATGCAGACAAAGCTTGGATCAGAGACGAATGACATTGACAGAGTACCTTTCTGTTTGAACACTAATGATGCAGACAAAGCTTGGATCAGAGACCAGAAATAGACATTGACAGCAGTACCTTTCTGTTTGAACACTAATGATACAGACAAAGCTTGGATCAGAGATCAGAAATAGACATTGACAGCAATACCTTTCTGTTTGAACACTAATGATGCTGACAACTTGCAGATCAAAGAGCTAGAGATGCTTGTGGAGGTGACGAAGGACATGTTTGCTGTGGACAGAGACCACATGCTCTTCCAGCTTATCCGTGGATACGGTAGGTTTAGTCTTGCCCTTCTGTATATTCTCTGTTGGTATAGTGTGTTTATTATTGTGCTCCATTCTTGCCCATGGAAATGGTACATTTGTTAATTGTTGTTCTATCGTATGCATAGATTTAATGTATTCATTATTGTGCACAAACTTATTCGTGGATGTGGTACATTTATTATGCCTTTCTATCTTATAATAATGATAATAATAATAGATAACTTTTGTATAGTGCTGTTCTCTGGTCTATACAAGCTCACTGCACTTTGCAACATTCTCTGATGATCATATTTTCAACATTTAGTGAGAAAAATATCAAAGGTAACCTGTTCTAGAAAGTAATACATATATGACAACTAAACTAACAATATATATATATGGAGAGAGAAAAAAAAATGTACATGGGCACTATGAGAAGCAGCAATGTAGGAGAAAGAAAATAATTATATTATCATGTACCCATAATTCCACCCCTCATGTGCCATATGAGAAGCAGCAATATACAAGATAGAATATAATCTCATTATGTTATATCCTAACCATAATTCCACCCCTCCCACACCATGGATTGTCCATGGATGTGACACTTATTGTGCTCTTCCATGTTACTGTGGATGTAACAATTTGATTATCCATGGATATGACACTTTTATTGTGCTCTTCCATGTTATCTGTGAATATAGCAAGCCAGATTATCCATGGATATGGTACTTTTATTGTGCTCTTCTGTGTTATCCATGAATATAACAGTCCAGATTATCCATGGATGTGACACTTATTGTGCTCTTCCATGTTATCCGTGAATATAACAATCCAGATTATCCGTGGATATGACGCTTTTTGTACTCTTCCGTGTTATCCATAAATATAGCACTAGTGGTCCATGACAGCAGGTGTTGTTGCTGTGTGCAGTGAACCAAAATGAACTGGACAAAGCGAAGGACGTGCTGTTGCAGTATGAAGAAGAGCTGTTGCAGCCAAGTGCCCGCACACTGCGGTTCCTGGCCCGCAGTCTGGAGAGGGCCGGCATGCCAGTGCCTTTTGACGTGCCCGACTTCCAGCCTGTATGTCCTTACGTCTGGCACTAGGCTTTTGGGCTGTGTGTGTGGTGTGGTGTGCCCAACACATGTTTGCATGTATGCACATGCAGGCACCTGTCTGTGTGCATGTGAGGGAGAGATAGTGGGGGGTGGAGGGGGGGATGAGCCTGTGTGTGTGTGAGAAAAGTAATAGTGTGTTGTGTGTATGCATGCAGGGGTGTATATGTACTGCTGATGTTTTCTAGTTGTGTATGTATGTGTGATGTGTGGCTACTGTTGACTAACAAAACTCTTCCTTCAACAAGATACAGAAAGAACAAAGTGGTCAAAGAACAGACCAGAAAGCAGCAAGCAGAGCAGCCAAGGCTACCACCTCTCCTGCCTCAGAGACGAGTGAAGCGGACCAGGCTGAGAGTTCCGCAGCCTTACAGCTGAAGAACAGCATTCTGAAGGGAGAGGTGGAAACAGTGCTGGCCACATTGCAAGGGTCAGTTCATCACCTGTCATTTGTGCAGCAACCATGCAACCTTTAGCCCCATACCCCCTTCTTAAGAATAATAATAAAAGACACACTTCAGATGTGCTGAATCTCTCTATGGTATACATGTGTGAGGCTCAAAATGCTGTTCATGTTGAACTGAAAGTGAGAACAGTATGAAGAAACAAGCCAGGAAGTGGGGAGGGTGTCTAACCAAAATAATAGTAACATAATACAAAAATACACAAACTAATTTACATTATATAGCTGTGCTGTCTCTGTGTGTTTCTGTCTCGTCTTTCTCTCTCTCTTGCTCCCACTCTCTGTTTCCCTTTCTGTCTTTTTTACACATGCGCACACACGCACACACACGTATACAGCTCTTGTAATATGACCAAGTGAGCAATTGCATTGTTAAGACCTTTACAATCCTGATTTGTTCTGATAAGCTGTACTGAGTGGCTAGAACATCTGTGTCCTTGGTGGAGTTTATCCACCCTGAAGTGTGTGCCAGGCGGGGGTTACATTTCATGTTGCGTGTGTGGTATTATTACAGGGGCTAGCCCTCCCCAAACGCGTTTTGTCCAACAGGTAGAAAAGATCAAAATAAAAACTTCAAATCAGTGATTTTAGCTTAAAATGTTCCCTTCATTTTATGTATTCAGTTTCTAAACTTAGCTTCATTAGCAAGGGGGAGAAGCAAGACTAGCTGCATGCAACAACAAGTGTGCTAGCTGAAGCTCGCCCATGAGGCATGTACCACCTCTTTGTTATTGGGCATAAAAGTTGCATGTTCATGTTGGCCAAGGAACAAGGTCAAAAAAGCAGTGGTTGGTCATTAGGCCAGCTGTGACATTTGACAGTATTTTGTATGGTTGAGTCCCACTAACCATCACCAGCACAAGAGGATCCTAAATTGAAAATAAAATCAACAGAGCCTTTTTTCCCTCTCTCTCTCTCTCTCTCTCTCTCTCTGTCTCTCTCTGTCTGTCCTTTTTATCTCTCGCTTTCTCTCTCTCTATATATATTTAACAAAATCCTCATATATCAGGTTTTTGTTTGATTTCTTTAACCTGTTAGAGAAAAGGGCCCACCTTCTTTGACAAAATATTGATGAATTACTGACGTGTTGTTTTCACACATCCCCAGGGATAACAAAGCACTGCTGTCCAAAGCCGTCAGTCAGATGAAAAGGCCTTGGCCCATGGAAGGTGAGAAATGAGTGGCTGCTTGATTGGCAGGGGCATGCACAGGCTTACAGCTTGTCTGATGTTTGTGTTGGCCTCAGGCTCTTTTGTATCACTTCTGCTTGGAGTCCAGTTCTCTGAACAGTTGAGTGAGCAATGACAGAAGTGCCTACTACGAGGCATATAGCTGTTTGGCATGGCTCTGACTGTGCTTTTCATGTGAAATTGACCTTTAAAGTGCCCTAGCAGCTTTGTCTTTGGGGCTAAGTGAACCTATGAAATGTCCCAACAGCTTCATCTCTGGGGCAAGATGTCCCAATAGCATCATCTCTGGGGCAAAATGGCTCTTCAGAATGGCCCAATAGATTCACATGGGACACTAAGTGGACCTTTGAAATGACCCAGTAGCCAGCCTTACCTCTGAGACAAAGTGAATCATAAGTATGTCCCTGTAGCTTCACTTCTTGGGCACACTCAGGGATGTCAGTGTCATTGAGAATCGTTTGCCAGTACCATTGAGGGATTCTCAAAAAGCCAGCATAAAGTGTCCCAGTAACTTCACTTCTTTGGCACACTCACCGCTGTCATTGAGAATTACCTGCCTATAACTTTGAGGGATTCTGTAATGGCCAACTTGAAGTGTGCCAGCAGCTTCACTTCTGGAGCATACTGGACCTTTAAAATGGACCCCTAAACACACATGCACCCTACACATGTAGCTTTAAATAAAGTAACACTGTAAACTGGTGCATGGTTGTATGGTGTACGCAGAATGTGTGCTGAGACGGCAGCAGTTTCACGTAGCACCAGAGCAGCCATGTTACAACCAAGTTGCGACAAAATGGGTCTTTAATATGGCCTTCTTTGAATGTTTTTTGTGCTGACACTTAGGATTCATAGCTGTAACAAGGATGAGAAATATTGTGGGATCTCAAGTCTTACGGTTGTTTTTAATCATGGAATGCACAACAGAGGCTGCATACTGATTGTTTATTTTTTCAACACTTAGCAACACAAAATCCTTCAGGAAGATGGTGCTTCAGAGGATGCTGAGTGTGGTGTGTCTTTCTCTTTTTTTTTGCAGCACTGAGATCTATATTTGAGAGCCTGGGAAAGCAGGGGGACATGGACACGCTCAGCACTGTTGTTGAAAATCGCCTGCCTGCAGCCTTGAGGGACTGTCTAAAGGCCAGCATCTTCAAAGCGGCTGTTAACAGGTATTACGGTATAGCGTGTGTGTGTGTGTTTTTAAGTGTGTGTGTGTTTGTGACAGAAGGAGGGAGGTGGTGTGTGTTTCATGATGCGTATGTATACTATTGAGTGTGCATGTGTGTGTTTGTGTTGCTGTGTGTGAGACATAGAGAGACTGTGTGTGTAGCTGTTTATGTTTGTGCAATACATTGTGTGTGTGTGCTGTACATTGTGTGTGTGTGCTGTACATTGTGTGTGTGCTGATTTGTGTGTGTGTACTGTATGGGAGGGGGGACACTGTACATTGTGTGTGTATGTGTGCATAAGTATGTTTCTGTATTTTTGTCCTTTGTTGATTTTTTTTAGATGGATGTGCATCCATGTGTGTTCTCTGCTGTTTGTTCTCTGCCTTATTTGATTAGATTGTAAAAAAAATCGGAGAAAAATAGATTTTTGTATATTATATGCAAGATGTGTCGTATACATATTTTGTTTACCATAAGTGACTTGACGAAACAGTCTGCTGCATATTCTTCCTTTCACATGTTGCTAGCGGCCGAGCCCAAGAGGTGATAGAAAAGATGGAGGCAGTGATCCCCAACTCAGCCAGGTATTTGTCCATTCCAGCACTGGGTGCCCTGCAGGCCAAAGCCCCGGAACTAGTGGACAGAGGTGAGGTCACTGGGTCAGATGTGTTGCAGCCTGGTGATAAGAGCTGACATGGTTGAAGGGAGGGGGGGGGGAGAACAGAGGTGAAGTCAATGGGTCAGATGTGTTGCAGCCTTGGGACATAGTTGAGGGAACAGGGGGGCGGGGGGAACAGAGGCGAAGTCAATGAGTTAGATGTGTTGCAGCCTTGTAATAAGAGCTGACATGGTTGGGGGGGGGGGGGGGGGGGGGGGGGGCAGAGGTGAAGTCAATGGGTCTGATGTGTTGCAGCCTTGTGATAAGAGCCGACATAGTTGAGGAAAGGGGTGGGGGGTGGGAAGAGAGACAGAGGTGAGGTCACTGGGTCAGATGTGTTGCAGCCTTGTGATAAAAGCAGTTGAGGGGGTGGGGGGGGGGGGGGGGGGCAGAAGTGAGGTGTTGCACATTTATGATAAGAGCTGAAATGATTGAGGGAAGCAGGATGCAGGGGGGGGGGGGGGGGGGACAGAGTTGAGGTCACTGGGTCAGATGTGTTACACCCTTGTGATAAGAGCTGACATGGTTGTAGGGAGACCAGAAGCAAGGTCACTGGGTCAGACATGTTGCAGCAGTGTAGTAAAGGCCGACATGGTTTAGTGGGGAGGGGGGGCTGATGTGAGGCCACTGGGTCAGACATGCTGCATCCTTGAAGTAAGGGCTGACATGGTTTGGTGGGGGGGCAGAGGTGAAGGTCACTGGGTCAGACATGCTGCATCCTTAAAGTAAGGGCTGACATGGTTGGTGGGCAGGGGGCAGAGGTGAAGGTCCCTGGGTCAGACATGTTGCAGCCTTGAAGTAAGGGCTGATATGGTTTGGTGAGGGGGTGAGGAGTTGGGGACAGAGGTGGAGCTCACTCTTTGCTTGGGTTGCTTCATGTACTGTGTTTTCTTCTGGGGCAGGGATACTTCTAACAGGGATGATGATTTGTGGAGTGCGGATGATGATGTCCACACCTATGGGTGATGATTCGTCTTTGCTCTTTTCAGTGGAAAGGCTGGCGAAGAAAGCGCATGCAGAGAACAACTACACAGAGCCTCTGAGCATGTTGTGGTGCTACTACAAGTACAATGACTCACCGCGTGCTGATCAGCTTATGAAGGCGAGTGCTCTCCCAGGAACAGCAAGCTGTACCACACAAACTACAATACTGTTACTACTGAAACAACAGCCACTACTTCTACATCAACTACTACTATTACCACTGCTATACATACCTTTCATGCCTAACCTAAACCTACAACAAGGATGTACATTTGGTAGAATTCATGTCTTTAGTCACATGTCATGTGGGAGTTACTGTTAGCAATTCAGGTCTTTGTGCTGTGTTCGTGTAACGTCTTTCAAGTGTTTATTAACACCCTGTGGTTTTGTATTTTACATCGAGTACAGGAGAGAAGAAAGAGTTGAGGAAGAAAATGGTGGAAAACCTGTTGCTTCACTGCATTATTATGGCTGTTGAACTAAAGAAAGCTGTATTTCACAAGAACTGTAAATGTTGCTGGTGTCTATGGCTGCATGTACTTCACTGATGGTTGTTGTTTTTCAATTCTAAAATGCCAATTTATCTACTTGCAGGAAGTGCCAGAGTTTGAGAAAATCGTTTTCATCGGAACACTTTGCCGAGCAGCAGTGCAGGAGAACAAGGTCCTTTGCGTTGTGAAGTTGTCTTTTAGTGTGTTTTTCAGTTGTTGAATTCTTACAGTAATTTTTATCGTTTGTGAAAAAAGCCCAGATCACAATGACCTGAAGCAAATGTCTCTTTCTCTGCCCCCCACCCCCCACCCCCTCCCTTTCTCTGTGTGAAGGAGGAAAGAGACTGTCTGTGCACCCACCCCTGTCTCCCCCACCCCTAAACAGTAAGTAAACTTAATTGAAAGGTGTAATTCTTTTTTGTTTTTAAATAGTGATGATTTTCTCTAATAATTGTGCATAATATGCCTGAGAACTGACTGTGCTTAATATGTCAGAGAAATAATGATTTTGAAAGTTACTGGGCTTAATATGTCAGAGAAATAATGATTTTGAAAGTGACTGGGTGCAGAATGGATTTGTGTGCGTGTGTGTGTGTGTGTGTGTGTATACATGTGTGTGCTCACAAATACTTGCATTGAATGAACAGGCTGTTTGACTCTGTGCATGGCAGGTCGATATGCTGGAGCATTTGCTGAAGATGAAGAAAGATGTGGATGAGAAGCGAGGCATGGCCGTTGTCTATTCCAACCTGCTGCAGCTTCATGGTAACTTTCAGTTGATTCTCACACACAATCTACATGACCATTGTGGCCAACCTAGGCAATGCTAAACTCATTCACAAGACTGTAGCCACAACAGCAGGGTTAGTAAAGTGGGCTGCATTCCCCTCCCCAGGCTGCAGGATTACTTAAGCAGGAATTACCGACACAAAGTGGTAAGATTGAACCTCTGAAGATGGCATGCAGCTTTGTGAGTAGCAGGAGACGCTGCATGTAAACACGTGTTCATGCTTGTGTTTAAAATCTCACCTGTCCCTGGGTGAGCCTCCCTCGAAGGTCAAGCGGCAAAATGGGGGGAAAAAATGGTTTTTATCTCCTTCCTGTGCAGTGCTCCATCTTGTTTTTTTGTTGTTGTTATTTTTTCTTTTCTTTTTTGTGGCAACGGGGTGGGCTTTTTTTAATAAGAAATTTGTCAGCAAATCAAGTTGCACAGTCCAGCTTCAGTGAGTGATCATTTAATACTGCCCCCTCACCCATTTCCATTTCCTGCCCAACACGAGTGTTCTCTGTTCTCTGTGTTTAGCTGGGCAAGGTGATGTGGAAGCAACAGCAAAAACATGTGAGCGTATCATTCAGGATGGACTCCTGCGTTCCAACCTGCTTATCAGCTTTGTCAAGAAGGCAGAGAATTTGCTGACGGAGAACAATAAGCCATTGCCTGCTTGGGTAAGTTACACCTCCAGGGCAGATGATCTCTCTCTCTCTTCTCCATTGGTGCAGGTGTGTACATCAGTACATGTGGAAACACATCCAAGTGTAAACACACAGGTGTTAGTGTTAATGAGGCAGGTAAGGGAGGTGATACAAGCTGACGTCAAACTTGAAAATGCTGTTTGTAGCACTATTTTGCATTCTCTGTCTATGTCTTAGCCCTTTTATACCACTTGAAGCACTTTATTCAAATGATGATATAAATGCACATCACCGTTTTCATCCCCAGCCTTGTGATAGTCTGATTTTGGGATGCTGCTGAAAGAAATGTCAGCCAGTCAGCCCTTTATGATCAGAGCCATGCCAATGTGAATGAACAACACAACACTAGTTTGTAATTAAGGAATAAAGTGGTTTGTTGGTTGAGTGACTGTTAGTGTGATTAGTGCAATATTTTCATTTATCACCATTTAACTGTTGTGTCACTTTAGAAAAAGGGCTTACCCCAAAAATTCAAGTCATATTAAATTAGCATTTTTTTAAACCGTTTACATGTTTGGATCCTGGTTATCTGCATGGTTTATTGTTAGCTGATTGTCTTTCAGGTTGACGAATCTGCATGGTTTATTGCTTAGTGGATTGTGTTTCAGGCTGACAAATCTGCATGGTTTATTGATTAGGTGACTGTGTTTCAGGCTGATGAATCATCTTCAGACTCCAGCTCCTCCAGTTCATCTGATGATGAAAAGCGATGACAAGAAGGAAGCCCGTAGTGTGTGTGACCAGTCTGTGGGGGATGTGCTTCAACTTGCCAGTTTCATCCACATATTGGAAAGGGACAGTACACCTGGTAGTTCAGGCACTTGCAGTGACTTGTGAAGAAAGTGGACATAATGTGGAATGCTTGTACAGTTCGCATGTTCAATGTTCTGAGTTTCATTTGTGTCACTGGATTTCATGACCTTATCGCTTATGAGGACCATCATTTGTAACTGTAAGTTTTCATGTGAGTGTGGGGTGTAGTTGTTTGACTTTTCGAAGAACTGAACGTTCTGATGTTTTTGTGTAACGTTACTGCGTGACATTGACTGGTGGGTAGAGCAGATCATTGCAAATATGCGTGCATTTCTCTTGTCCTTGCAGGATTTCTCTTTTACCACACAACTTCAACATTTTTATTTCATGAGCAGGCAAACATAGAAATTGACACTTCTATGATATTTCCTGGAAAGGATGGATAAGCTGGCAGCAGCTCACAAAAAAATATGTTCAAAAGTGGGTGACATTTGGTCAGTGTTTATGATGAAATGTCAGTTTTTCATTTGCTGAATATTTCTGCTTTTGGAGTTTTATTGCAAGCCTCAGAATTTAGGATGAAGAAGAAGCCCACCACATAATCTAAGATTTGCATCTTGCATTGTTGTGTGAACATACCAAAAGCTGATTTGATTTGGTGCTTTCTTTCTTGGAGAGGGGATCCATGAATCCTGCTCAGCCTTTGGAGGCATTTTGACCCTGGCCAGTTCTCTGTACTTTAGAAGAATAAACATAGAAGAATAAAATATGCACATGGTGAAAGATCTGGGAGTGAATCGCTGAATGTGGATGATGTGAGTCAATGGAGCTTTGGTATTGAGGGAGAGTGGTTGGTACAGGTCAGAGGAAGGGTTTGGTTTTGGAGAAGGTGCAGAGTCAAAGGTTTAGCAATGCTAGGGAAGGCCCACTGGGGGGGAATTGCAGGAGTGGTGTTTGAGAAGGGGCTAGGCTACTTGAAGGGGGGGGGGGGGGATGATGTTTGGTTTTTGAAGATTTAGAAACAAAGGTTGGGCAACTGCCAGTGATGAGGGAAAGGGGGGCGGGGGAAGACGGTCACAGGAGTGATTTAATGTTTGAGGGATAAAGAGCTAGGCTTTTTAAAGGGGGTGGGGGTGGCGAGTGAAAGGAGGTGTTTGCTTTTGAAGGTGGAGATGCAGAACCAAAAGGCTGGGCAGCTGGCAGTGAGCAGTTGTGCTGGTTGTGAAAATGTGTGTAGAGAGGTGTGAGTGAGGCACGATGAAATGGCCCTTTCCACTCCTGGGTCAGCTTCTGTGGGTGTTTTTCTCTCCATTTTTGTGGTGAGTGGCTGCCAGTGGTTTGCATGCACACAAGTTAGGTGTTTGTGTGTGCAGGATGTTTTTGCTTGCTTTCTACAGTGAGCCAACTGACAGACTCCTTCAAAGTGAAATTGTGCATAGGTGCATGGACTGAAAACAAAAAAATCTAACTGAATGCTTTCCTATTTTTCAAAAATCATATGAGTTTTATATCTGTTTAGATCTTTGAAAATAAACCTTTGTGAAGAAAAAGTGATCTGGGTGGTCGTGACTCGGCTGCTTTGGTTTATGGGAGTTAGTTCTGTTTTAGTTTTGACCAGAAAATGAAGTTGAGTTACTGCAGATATGTGAAGTGTCATTCTGACCCAGTGTTGTGTATGTACCATCTTCTTCTGGGCACAAACTAATACTGTGAAGAACCAAAGTTTTAATGGCCTGAAAAATCACTGGGGATTCACAATGAATTCTTCAATATCTTGTAGTTTGTACTGTATGTATTTGAATTAGAAACACAGGTGCCTGTGTGAAGGGGAAATGTACAGTAGTCTAAACTGTAATTTGAAACAAAATCCTCTTTGAATCCCTGTGATAAAGTAGCTTGATGTAATTAAATAATTGTGTACACATCCTCAGTTGTCTGATTATTAAGGTCATGAAGTCTCTGCAGTTGTCATTGTATAATTTTTATGTTTTGTTATTTTAATTTCAGTTTTAAACTGCACAAGTCTTTGGCTATTGATTTAGTTCGTATGATAAATTGTGAACAGACATGTTTGTAATTCAAGATTTATAATCATATTTGACAGCTTCTGGAGTAAATGAAAGATTCAGTGGCCTTTTTTGTGTCTGTTTCTTTCCATTGCCTTCCACCCAAACTCCAAACATCAGTTTACAACATCCTTCCTCCAACCATTGCCATAATTGGTTACATCACAAGTCGTTGGTGCTCAAATGGCAGAAGCTATATAACAGACAACTCAAATTGTATCAGGTGTGACTTTAAAGCCACTCACAACGCTTACACCAGCACAAGTTAACAAAATGAAATTCAAATCAAGTCCGAACTAATTTTTTACCTGGAGTGGATGTGCCGGATGGTTTTGGGTTGACACTTTGTTGATTTCCACAGTCTTCATAGCCAAATGTTCCGCACATTTTACAGAGGGAGATGACAGCACAAGACTTAGGGGTGATTTTGGTAGACAGATGCATGGAGTTAAGTGGTGCCCCTTCAACAGCATGTAACCAATTAGGGCAGAGTTTGGAGGGAGAGTGCTGGAAAGCAAGACTTGGAGTGTGCCCCCCAGCCTCTCTGTTGATTATCCATGGTATTCTGAGGTTGAATTGGATACAGTGTTTGCACTTTATGCAACTGCTTTCTGCATGTAGGCACTAGTCTCCACCATGCAGACAGCTTGTGCCATCTTTGAATTGAAGAAACAATGCTCAGCATTCTCCTTGCCAGTGCTTCTACATATTTGGCATGTATGCTGTATGTGTGCATTGTCATGAGCAATGGTAAAAATGAGTTGTCATCTCTGGCAGCATGGGTTAATGTATATTAATAATAATATTTATGGTGCCCCGTCTCATAAGAGCTTGAGGCTTTTACAGAGATCTACAGATGCATGCATTCAAAAACACGCACAAAAATATGTAAACTAATGCAAGTGGACACGCCCATGCAAACATGTGAGCATATGTGTACACAACTGCATGCATGTGCACACACATGCCCATCCCCTCCCCCCACCCCCCTCCCCACCACACCCATCCCTACAGGAGGTGTATGCCTGCACCCCCCCCCCCCCCCCCCCCCCCCCCCCCCACCCTCCACATACACACATTCAGTCACACTAAAAACAACATTCAACTCGAAGGCATGACAAAGCTGTTTATTTTATTGGACTATGTAGACATATCTAATCAGCCTGTTCACTGAATTTCAATTTTCCTATGTATGTAAATTAGTACTCAGTCTAAACACTTCTATTTGTGCATATTTGACAAGCTCATTTCCTGTAAAAAATTCACCTGTGCCTACGTGGCTAATTCTAATCAGCCTGTCCAGTGTCCAAATTTTGCCTAATTGTGTAAAAAACTTTGGTATGTGCAAGTTACTGGCCAAGTCACAGAAAACAAATTTGTCTATATGCATAACTAATTAGCAAGTTCACTGCTAAAACTGTGTGCATGATCAACTACCAGTATTACAAAACTGTAAAAATAAATATAAATGGAAAGTCAAAACAAAAGATTAACAGAATTTGTTGAGCATGGAATCCACTGGTAAAAATGCTTAATAACCATGGCACATAATTTATGGTAAAATTTAAAAACAAAACAAAATTGTTCCCAAATCAGCCCTGACATTTACAATAGAAAGTTTAATTCAGTTTAATTCAGTCATACTGTTCTCTGCATTTCTTTCACAAATTTATTCTGGTTCTCTGGTCCTGACCCTATGCAGATGCCATGACATTAAAATCCAGGAACTATCCTGTTTCTTTTGTTTGCTTCATCATTTTGCATTTTATACTTCTTTAATACCTGACTACATGCAATTCAGTTAACCTCTCTACATTTCAAAATTTCAGCAGTGACCCTCATGGGTGTACATATTTTCAGGCAGTGGTGTGGCCACACAGTGAATGCGCTTAACTTGAGACAGAGATTTTAGGTTTGAATTCTGGTTCAGGCAGCAACCTTCACCCTCATTTTTGTAATCTCGGGTTGACGGACTCGGAGTCAAGTCCTTCACAAGAGAGAGAGAGAACTCAAACTCAAAAACTTTATTTTACAAGGATTGTAGTTTAAAGAGAGAGAGACAAAGAAAGAAAAAAAGAAAAATAGAAGAGATCCTATGTGTTAGAGGTGTGTGTATAAATAAAATGAATGGCAGAAAATTCTGTCAGTCCTGGCAGTATTTTGTAGAAATTGGAGATTATCTGAGCTGGTTAAAGCCACTTTTAACAGGTTGTTGTTCTGGAGGTAAACAGTCCAGATTTTTCCAAGGGAAAACTCTCAATAAAATTATATGAAACAAAAGTATTCAAATACAGAATAAAATAATAGCACCTTCACAAATATCTGCAGATTGTTATTCAACACAAGTTTGTTTTTTTAATCGGGTAGCAAGCCACTTAATTGTTTTGCCTCTAAGTTCACCTCATAATTTATTCCATCAGTTTCCAGTGAACAATTTCACTTCATATTTCATTCCATCATGGTTTTTAGTGACAATTTGACATCATATTTCATTCCATCATAGTTTTTAGTGACAATTTTACTATATGATTCATTTTATCATAGTTTTCAGTGACAATTTCACTTCATATTTCATTCCATCATAGTTTTTAGTGACAATTTTACTGCTTGATTCATTCCATCATAGTTTTCTGTGACACTGACAGATTTCCCTGGTGCATGAAAAATACAAAGACATCCGTTTTGACATCCTGTGTGCAGGTCCCTCGTCATTCTGTACTTTCATGTGTAATTATCTCTATGCATAAATAAAATAAATTAGCAGCCTTTCTGCACATTTTCTACAGCAGCATGAGCACCAGTGTCAATGATTTCCTGCAGAAATTGCCCCACTAACTTTTTATTTGACAGACAAACAGTAACCAGCAAAACCTTTCTAGGACACAGTGTGCATTCCTCATCCTTTTACAGCAAGCCGCTAATCACATGCAGTAAATAAGTCATACAATCACATTCTTTGAACACTAACCACCAGAACACTTGAAACACCCCAAGATTTGTTCAATTCTGAGCACATCTTTCATCATTTTATCTGCGCATACACCTGTGATGTTCCTTGATGCTCAAGGAAACAAGGCAGGCAACAGGATGGACAAGACCATCCACCTATCATCCTCCAGGGAGGCAGAGGCCATCCTGAACAGCAAGTTCAGGACTGACTGACAACCAAACTGCACCTGGGACTAATGCTCAAATACCTGAGCATCTACTGCAGTCGTGCCCACCTTCAATATCCTCAAATGCCACACCTTGCCCAGTGCAGTGGAACTTGATGTAAAGTTATGGAGACCAGGGCAGGCATTTGATGGACAGCAGTGGATTGGGTGCTGCGGACCAGCCTAACTGATCAGCATGGCCTGGGAACACAGATGATGGTCAGTGTGGGGCATCAGTGGAACACATAAAGATGACAAAAGTTCAGCTAGCTGGAACTCAATGTAAAGTTACTGAGGCCACTGGCAGGCAATTGGTGGATGGTGGATTTTGCACTGCAAAACAGCCTGACACTCTGATCAGCATGGCCCAGGAACACAGATGTTCAACTGGAAGCATCAGTGGAGGATGAGTACCCAAAACGACAAAAGCTCAAGGTAACACCAAAGGCCAGCAGTCATGCTGACAAACCAACACAAGATACTGTCAGGGTTGAAAAGTGTTGAAAATTTAGCTGGTGTTCAAAAGTACTGCATGTGTACTCTACAACATACATATGTTATAATATACATACTGTACAGATACAGCAGAAAGCATTAAAACTTTTTTTTCAAGTTTGTAGATCCAGCAAATCCAGCAGCAACAACAAAACAAAAATTATTATGTAACATTTCATTAACCAATTGGATAAATGGGGGGAAAATGCATTCAGTGGATCTTTTTTTCTTTTTTTCTAAAGCATGACAATTGGTATTACAAAAAGTGTGAAGTGGCATTAAGTGCATAAAAGTTACTCCAAAAATGTTTAAGTGTAAAGCACCGAGCATAAAGCAATGCAAAGGTTAATATTGGTGCCTACTAAGCCATCCTACCATTGTATTTTTGTTTTGCTGACACCATCAATTTCCCGATTCTTTCCTTCTTCTCCACAGCGGACGGGTTCAGGACAGCTGATCTTTATATACCACCCACCCCCTCCTCCCCAATACATACACAACCACTGATCCTTTGCTTTGTCTCAGTCATCATGGGGTTCAGAACAGATCTTCCTACCTACCCCCCCCCCCCCCCCCCCCCCCCCATGAACATACACAGCTCTACTGAGTCCCTGCTCCATTTCTGTCATGGGGGTTCAGGATAGCTGATCTTCATCCCCCCCACCCCCAACACATACTGCTCCAGCAAGTCCCTGCTCCCTCTCCATCATCAAATGGTTCAGGATAATCTTCATATTTCCCCCTCCCCCCCCCCCCCCCCCGCCCCCACATCACACACAGCACACCCTGCTCCATCTAAATCATCAAGGTGTTCAGGATATGTCTTCACATCCATCCCCCCCCCCCCACAAACCACATACACACAGCACACCCTGCTCCATTTCAATCATCAAGGTGTTCAGGATATATGTCTTCATCCCCCCCCCCATACACCCCTTGCTCCATCTCAATCATCAAGGGGTTCAGGATGTCTTCATCCCCCCACCCCCACCCCCCACCAACACACCCTGCTCCATCTCAATCATCAAGGGGTTCAGGATAGGTCTCGTCTCCACCCCCACCACCCCACACACACAGAGCATACCCTGCTCCATCTCAGTCATCAAGGGGTTCAGGATAGGTCTTCATCTCTCCCCCCCCCCCCCACACACACACAGCACACCCTGCTCCATCTCAATCATCAAGGGGTTCAGTATAGGTCTTCATCTCCCCCCCAACACACACAGACACAGCACACCTGCTCCATCTGCATCACCATGGGGTCCAGGTAGTCTTCATCTCCCCCCCCCACCCCACCACACACACACAGCACATCCTGCTTCATCTCAATCATCAAGGGGTTCAGAATAAGATCTTCATCCCCCCCCCACACACACACACACACACATACAGCCCACCCTGCTCCTTTTCAATCACCAAGGGGTTCAGGATAGCTGATCTTCATACCCCCCTGCCCCCCACCACACACACACACAGACTATCGAGTCCCTGCTCCCCTTCCATCATCAAGGGGTTGAGAATAGCTGATCTTCAACCCCCCCCTCAACTCCTCCCCCCCCACACACACACACATACAGTCTTACTGAGTTCCTGCTCCCTCTCCATCATCAAGGGGTTCAGGATAGCTGATCTTCATATCTCCCACACACACAAAACAGTCTTTCCCCTTCAGCTCTGGGGGGAAATATTTATCAATGTACTCCTCCGCCTTCTTCCCTGTGATCAGCTGATCTGTGACAAACTTGACATTCTTTGATGATAGTGTACAGTTGTCTCCCCCAGACTGCAGAACACGAGGAACAACTGTTGACTCGCCAAATCCATCATAATCAAAGACGGTCAAGTCTCGGAACTTGCAGGCATCATCATAGCAGCATTTATGGTGGCTGGCATCCTCGTGCGCACCCAAGCAGTAGTCTGGCCCACTGACAATGGAGAACTGGGAGTCAGTGCCAACTACACGTCCAGTGAAGCGGCCGTTTGGCAGGAAGCAGAGGTGAGCCAGGCCTGACACATGCACTGGTTTGTTCATGGTACTGTTGTCTGGTCAAATCAACCTGCAAATGAAAAAATGAAGGGAAAAAATCAAGAAATTTAGAAGGAAATGGTGCAGTTGATGTCAATACACTGAAATTGGGATCAAGAGGTTGCAGGTTCATATCCTGGTACAAGTTCAGATTGTAAACTTCAATCATCAGTTCTTCAGTTACCTCTGCATATTATATATTCTTGTAATTCCTCATTTCTTTAGCCACTAATATATATATTATACATGTTTCTTTTTTCTTAAATGTAAGAGAAACTTTACAAGAGCTCTAGGGTTATCCAGTTTGCTTCTAAGTATAATGTCTCTGGGTGGAAACTTGCACTGCTGTCTTGAAACACTGCCATTATTAATACTAAGCATACTCTTCAGCCACCAGACCTCAAGACTGGGTGAAAAGACCATTCATTTCCTCTCTCAGTCCAAGATCTTTGGTGCACTCATGAAAGTGAGGGTACAGGGATCACTGCTCCCACAGTACACTTGATTAGCCTACATAAGATCACTTGTATGTGAGCCTTATCTGTGATATTAAGGCAGTCTCTTACTTGACAGGAGTTTGTGGCTAGTTGGATAATGCATTGAGCTGTAAATCCAATATCTCAGGGTTTGACTCCTGGATGAGACAAGGTGAAGGATTATTTTTCACTTCTTCTGAGCCAACACTAATTGTTCAGACCTGTCACTCACTGTCTGTGTTGCTTTTACATGCAGTGCACACACTGAAATCATTTTGCATGTTAAAGATCTCATGTCCAACTTTTCATATCATATTTCATTTAATATTTTAAAGAAAGCCTGACAGTGTGACAGACAGTGGCATGATTTTGTATATATATATATATATATATATATATATATATATATATATATATATATATATATATTTATATGCTTGGATATATAAATAGCTTTAGGGTGTCCAGAGATATAGCTCGGGGTATATTGCAGGAATACATTTCAGTTGGAGTCATATTTGTGACTTGAAGGTTCGATCCCTGGCAGAAGCGGTGGATGAACATTTTCTATACATATGCTTGGATATATAAATAGCTTTAGGGTGTCCAGAGATATAGCTCAGGATACAGCAGGAATATATTTCAGTGGGAGTCAGATTTGTGACTGGAAGGTCTTAGGTTCGTTCCCCGGCAGAAGCGGTGGATGAACATTTTCTTCTCCAGAGTCAACTCTCCCTGCTGACTCGGTATCCGGGCCACCGTCAGGTTACCGCAGTAGCATGTAAAGAAATTATGAAACGGTCAGTTTGCCCAAAGCGCCAGTGGCAGGTTAAAGCTAAACTGTAAACATCTCAGTGTGAACGTAAGTTGGTTTACTACACCCCCCCTCCCACCCCCCCCCCCCGGACAATTATGTTAAAAATGAGGATTGTTGCTCCTGCTAACGGAAGATAAATTGATTTGTATTCAACAAAGTAGCTCCCTTTCTTTTGAGGCCTTTGAATTAACGTGCACTATAAGCTGAGCTTACACAAGTACTCCCGTTACCTCATCGTACTTGTTTAAGTTGTTACTTACTTGTTCTAGAGAACAGTAGAAGCAGACGCTTTTCTTGGCTCTTGAAATATATTCACGTTTGTAAGGAAATACCGAACAAGTCGTAAGTATTGTTACTGTGCCCTTCTTGCTGCGTCACCGACTCAGTCGACTAAGGTAGTTTTGGTGTCATGAGTACGCTAGCAAAGGGGAATACATTTAAAATGTTTACGATCTGACTGAAGCTTTTACCGTAACTCGCGTTAAATGCTACCGGAAGTAGATATTCCACAAACTTCTTACCAAGGTCATCCTCCTTTTGAGTTCAGGGTGAGTTGGACAAGGTTTCCACAAAAATTAAACAAAACGGGTAACTTTCTGGCTGTTGTATCTCTGTTATTGAATTCGCGTTTGTGTTGTCAGTTTGTGTACAATAGGTGAAGTTCTCCAAAGATTTAATTCCATCAGGACTAGGTGCAGTCTTTTCTTCCAGAAGACTTCCGCTCCCTTCTTGATTCTTCTTTTAGTTTTAGCCACAAAATATGTGTGTGGGTGTGTGTGGGTGTACACTGGTATAATACGGAATGAACTGATATGTGGATATGCCAACGTTGTGCACACTTCAAATTCATTCCGCACACACACACACACACACACACACACACCACACACACACACACACACACTCTCTCTCTCTCTCTCTCAGTCTCATACCATTTGAAGACCACGAACTGATGGGGCTAAAAGTGGACATTGCTATTTTCTTCTATATATATATATATATATATATATATATATATATATATATATTAATTATTACAATATTAGTTTTATTACTATTATTAGTCATACGTTGAAAATGCAAGTTTTCTGTGACACCTATGCCTTCTGATGTATAATATAGATTATACAGTAATAAAGTTCTTAATTGTATAGTGACAGTGCATTAGTTTAGTGTTTCCACTGCTAGTGCTTAGATTTCAAGTGTTATATAATTTACTTATAAATTATTATAACCAGTTTACATGTACTCGTATTCACATTGTCATACAATAACTGAATACAGTATTGTTCTATTAAAAAATGTTTTCCCAATAAATGAATCATTATGTCTTCATTATATTTGTGTCTGCATGAAAATACAACTAAAACGAAAGTGGGTGAGGGGAGATTGAAGTTTGAAATGCCAGCTTTTCAACTTTGTGATCCTATTCTACTTCTAGTTTCTACTGATATAATACAAGCACAGGTTAAAATTGAAGACTGTACAAATTACAGTAATAAATTAAAAATGAAGGTTAGAAACAATTTGACCCATTTTCGATAGATCAAATAGTGTACATGTATTTTTGTTTTTCAATTTTATTTGTGCAGTGGATGGATGTGAATCCTGAGCCATTAGCTGGCTGGAAGAAATACCGACGTTTGATCAGAAGGAACTTTGTGTCAGTTTTGTTCCCAGTGCTTGTTGCTTCAATCATTTATATTGACTGGTCCAAGACAAGGCGCTTCAAGAAGCAACAGGCCTTATTAGCAGCTGAACACAGTCCCTGAAGGTAAAATATAATATCACTTGTTAGTGCACATTACCTTCTTCAGCTTGGCTTTTTTGTTTTGTTTGTTAGTCTGTTTTTCTTCTTCTTTTTTCTCTTTTTCTTTTCTTCAGATAATGACTAAAAGTGAGATACTAATGAAATGAGATCTTTCACAAACTGCATTGTGGCATTATTGTTAGCACCATTGAGCTTCTGACTTCCTTGGTGATCTGGGGCCTTAACTATGAATCGGGACTATGGTAGGCCAGGCCTAAACCAAAGTCCCTGACTTTAGAGTCTGAGACTTTGAGTTAGGCAAAGTTCGTATACATGGATGCGGACAATGGTCGAGACAAGAGAGTCTCTGACTTTGCACTGATAAGAAAGTGGTCATCACACGCATCATCGCTTGTGCTAACTTTAGACGGGGCAATCCCATCTGGGCATGCGAACCGACACGATTCGTTCACTTCCCTGCAACGTATTTCGCACGCGCAAACATCGGTAAACATAAACATTAGGTGAAGGCATGCCTGGCAGGCCCTGATTCTGGATGTGATTCGCCATGTTTTACTTCTGCAACACCCAAGCGACCTCGATGAGGTCATTATTCATAAAAACGCTAATCTGTCGACATCTTCGATGGAGTATTCTTCTTGGCATTTACTGAATCGAGTAACTATAGCATTGTCTGCTGTGTCGGCCATTTTGAACTTGTCAGAAAGGCGAGTGGACGCTGTGAAATCAGGTAGCCTACGCTGTGCAGATCAATCAAGTGATAATGTAAGACGTCAAGCAAACTTGCTCACATAATAATTTGCAAACATTAAATTGTACGATCACATTAATCAGTCATTATGCCTGCATCGCTCGGCGAGTGCAACCTTTCTTCCCTCTGAAATGAAAGAGCTTTGGCCGATGAACATCTAGTACTCATTTGATGAAGTAAACGAAAGAAAAAAAATTAATTAAAAAGAGAGAGAAGCCGCTGGATTCAGACGTAAAGAGGCAACAACAGCAAAAAACTAACAAAAACAACAAGAAAAACCAACTTTCCAAGCATAACAAGGCTAAAAGCAGTCATAGTCCCAGGCCTATGACCTTTAGTCCAGCGAAATCGCTAGCCTAAATATCGGCTGTTTAGGCCCGAGGTTTGGCCCATTTTGGGGTCATTGTCAATAGCCTTGAGATTTAGGCCGGCCTACCACTTTAGGCCCGATTCATCGTTAAGGCCCCTGGATGACTGTTGTATTTTCTTGGCAAGTTTGTTTTGGTGTCTCTCAAATACAAAACTGATGAAACCACATCTTGCCTCATACTTTTATACAGAAGTTCTTGGTCAGTCTTGACCATAAAAACTACCTGTACAAGTTGTAGTCTGTGTAGTAAACACACACACACACACACGCACATCAGACTGTTTCATGGAGAGAAAAAAAAGTTTCTTCATTCTTGATTGTGCCACCCTTCCCAACAGGAATAAATGATAGCAGACAATAGGAATTTTTTGTAATGAATGCATCTTCTTTCAGAATGTGTTTTATGTCTGATGCATCCACTCATTCATTTTTTAAAGTTTTTTTGTTGCAGACCTGTCAAGATGCCTCGAGTCATGATAAAACCTCAGTACTTCGTCCAGATGCTGTGGCTGGCCTTACCTGTTTCAGGGTATTTCTTGGGCCAGAAACTTCAGCATGCCCATGACGAAGAAATGACCCGATTCAGAAACAAAAGTCAATTGTACGGTGGCCGTAAGGAGAGTGTATGGTGACAGATAACTGCATCTGTGTAGTTTTGTTAGAATGGAACTGTGTGCCTGCTTAGAACTGATAAGAATTGGATTGTGTGATGAGTTTGTTGTATGATTATTAAACTAATGTTCAGTTGATGGAATTTTGTGTGTTGGTGTGCAGGTGTGTGTGTGTGTGTGTGTGTGTGTGTGTGTGTGTGTGTGTGTGTGTGCTGCCCAACAGTCATCTTTCTTGAACACACATCTTCAGCATGCACAACAAAAATGACTTATTGAACTGAAATCAAAAGGTTCTCATGTAAACTTGTTAACTTGTAAAAACAAAGTGGAATGGGAAGCCATTAATGGCATATGGTGGTAATCGCCCATTTTTCAGAAAGACTTCAGTATATTAACTCCCCTGAACATCTTGGATTCGAGGGAAATAAACTGAGCAGATGGACACTGTCACTGGCAGACAAAGCAACAATCACAAATGGCTTTCATCTCAGGTCTTCAGTACTGAAAAGTGTGAGACATTACTACTTACTAGAGGGCATACAGCTGAGAACATCACACCACCAATCACTTGAAGGAGAGGATGAGGCATAGGAAAAGAAAGCACACAAAGGTCTAGTCTGAAAGAACAAGAAAGGGCTGCCATCAGTTAAACATTGGAGCTGTTTCAAGTGCTATTATGGAGAAACAAAAATGAGTTTGCGTGCTTTCAGGCTTTTCTGACCATGTCAATAGCATCTTGAACTGGACTGTATGTTTGCTGCATCATGAAAAACACGCACACAAAAATACACATACATCTTTTTATATATTATATATACACATGCATACAACATGTATGATTTTATAAAAGATTGAGTTGACTTTGACATGCATCCAGAAAGCCAGATGTAATAACTGTTCAGCCGGCTGGTGTATCAAAACCTTTTGTTTTCTGGAATGTAATTACATGAAACAGTTTTCTTCATGACTCAATCATTGTAGCATATATTGGCTTCCACTTTGTTGATCTGGACCATATTTGTTTTAAGCTCACAACAGTATAAAACAATTCAAACTGAAAGTTAAGCTCAGGATGCGCCGAATCTGTCAAGTTCATACAGTATGATTATTAAATATGTCACTATTCGCTGCTTTTGACTTTGGTGTTAGGTGTACACGATTTCAAAGGGCTTTTAGTCCGTACGGTGTTAGGAGCTATCGGTTATTTCATAGCAGATCAGTGACTACAGGGGCAGCATAAAGCATTTCATAACGTGAATAACCACAGTTTCGTGATTCAGAAGTTCTGTCAGCAGCATGGAACTTAGCATCGAAAGTGAGAACAGCCTTCCCCCACAGCCTGTACCCTCCAGAAGAAAGTATATTCAGTTATACGTACCAATCTCTCTCTCTCTCTCTCTCTCTCTCTCTCTCTCTCTCTCTCTCTCTCTCTCTCTCTCTCTCTCTCTCTCTTAACTTCACACCACCATTTATTCCATGTGTGTACTGGTGTGTCTTAGATCAGAAAATGTGTACATGTATTATTAGATATAGAGTAGTCCCTTGTTTGGGCGAGGGCTGGATGTAAAAAAGTATAGATGCTTATCAGTAAACTTATCTATTACCCCCGCAAATAAAGAACCTTACACTCTCTCTGTCTCTCTCTCACACACACACACACACACACACACACACACACACACACACACACACACACACACACACACACACACACACACAAAACAATACAACAAAAACTGGGTACAAAAACTGTTTATGTGGGATGGGTCCAGTTTAGCTCAATGGTCCAGTTGCAGAGGCTAAAGAAAACTGATATTTATGCGCCAGTCGCAGCATCGGGCTAATTCAAAATGTGTCTTCTGTCTACTGGAGCCTTCTAATTAACGCAGTGTCATGTACCTGGCGTCAGAAAATTAGGTAAGTTGGGAAAATAATTTATTTTGTCACTGGTAAAATCTCTCAAAACAAGCGAAAGTTTCGATCTATTTTGGCGGACTTATAACATGACCTCCGACCTATTTTATGTAGTCTGGCCAAGACTGCTCTGCTTTCTGGTGTAGAATCTGACGATGATGGCGTCGGCAAACGAAGACGAACACGTGGATGTTGATGGTTTATCTGAGTCTGGATCAGGATATGTGAGTACATTTCGGTAATAGCGAATGACGATGACCGAATAGACTCTGTAAGATAGGCAGAGACCAACCAAAACAAAGCCGCTACAAAGCCTTACTGCTGTCATCATAAGGAGGCAAGACACGTGGGGTGACGTGCCCCTGTGTGCAATATTTACTTAAAATTAGTCGCAGCACACCCAGTTTTTCATCCGTTTTGAGCGTTTAAATTATGCACAATGTTTTTGTTTCGTCTGCTCAACCACTTGCGGTGCTTCTTATATGTTTGGGTATCAAGTCACACGATTACATGCTGACTTTATGGCCGAAGTCAATGCAATTGCTAACAGTAACACTAAAACTGACCAGTAACATAACTAACAAGCAGGCGGAATTACTCATCCACACTCCGACTCCGAGCATCGCTTTCCGGCACATTCCTTCAAATATTGGGGAGAAGGGGGGCGTGACAAGCAGTGTTGATTTCTAATTTCAAGGCAGACACAACCGTGATTTAACTGCTCGATTTGTTCAAGCTATATTCTGATATTTTGTATGTGATTATGTGTGAGGTTTTGTCCTGGGTGAGAAGGTAGCAGGTGCAATCTTTTTCCCACATCTGTACATACTGTCATATATACATGTACATGTATACTGTGCATTACAAGTGCCCAGGCTTTCCTTGCACCCTGGCAGCCACACTCTGACTTAAGGGATTTCTGTAATTAGACAAATACAAATTTAATAGAGCTTGTCATGTCATGAAAATTACTACAGGTGAAAGTTAGTGAAACTGAAAGTAATCCTGACATGGATGGTACTCTTAGTGGAACAAACATTTTGCTTTTAGAATTTAGGCCAAATGTTCTGGCTAGAGATGCCAGTAATGGCACTGTCACTGTCACAGTGTCAGTAGCCACTGATCAGAACCTGCACATTTACTGATTTAGTGATTTTACAGACTTACAGAACCCACAACCTCTTGATCAGATCTTAACCACTTGGCCTGCTAAAAATTGGCTTCAGTTTTTTTTTTGTTTTTTTTTTTCCTCCACCTGTTTTGATAAAGGTGCATAATCTACCTTTTCAGATCTACCTTTTCAGACTTGTACTTGGTTGTTTCAGTTTATTGATTCATATTTCATGTTTCTTTGTCTTGCCAGGAATCCGATGACTCTGATGTGGAGGTTGAAGTAGACGAAGAAGACAATGAGAACCATGTGCGTGGGGTCCAGACCAAATCTGTAAGTGCTGCTGGAGGTTGGAGGAGAAAGGTGGGGTTGGGGGTGAGTCTGTTTTTGTTTTTCTTCAATGAATCATCTGGATCTCTGAAGTCTGATCTATGACCAAAGTAGGTGCTTCAGTAGCTTCGAATGGTGCAAGTTAAATAAAGAACCAGATTATATAATGATAAATAATTTGATAAAGGAATAGGAGACTAAAACAGTAAAAGGAAACAACAAGAATAATGAATTTTAGAGATGCTTAGGTGGGAGTTGATATATTTAGTATAATTTATTTTTAAATGATTACTCAGTTATGTAAACTAGATTATATACTATATCAAAATAGTTCATTAATTTTCTCCAGTAGCTTGTTTTCTACCACTACCAGTACCAGCATTTGTGGGCAGTTTCCAGGAAGATCATTTCAACTATGTATGACCATAGCTTGTATTGGATTCTATTTCAATATTATCAACCTAAGTTCAAGGTCACATCAACAGCTTATGCATTTCATTTTTCTTTTTTGCAGTCAGAACTAAAAAAGTTATATAAAAAGAAATACCTGAAACAAGATTCTTTCTGAAATGTTGTCAAAACTGTTTCAGATTCATGACACTGTATTGTTAGCTACGTAAGATCCATCACTACATTACATACCTCCTTTTTGTGACCCATTTTCAAGGTTACAGAGTTACAAAATATGCCTTCCTGTTTTGAATTGGAAGTTGCTCTTCCAGTTAAATTGTTTTGTTTTAGTGGCAACAATAATGGTGGTGTTTCCTTGGATATCAATGGTGCAAGTTTAAAAAAAAAATGTATCGTTGACTATACATGTTTGCTATTGCAGGCCCCAAAGAAGAGAACAAGCCACCACAATGAGGCTGAACGCTCACGGCGAGGGGAGCTTACAAACAGCTATAGACGCTTGCATGACAGGTTGAAGAAATATGAACCTGAAAAGAACAAGGTAAGAAACAACTGAATCTTCAGATGTTTTGGACTTCCATGAAAAGTCATGAGTCTCTGTAATGACTAGTGCTTGTTTGGTTGGGCCGTTAAAAAAAATAAATGTGAAGCAGTCCTGGGCATAAATAAACATCAAGGCGTTTTGCTGGAGATTATGTATTAGATTTTATAGTTTTGCATGAAGACAAGAAGAGTAGCAAAATCAAAGTTTATTAAATCAAAGAAACATTAGTTTTAAATTTTGCATGAGCATGAGCTTTGTTTTGGCAAACTTGCAATCTTACAGCTGTCGGGATGCCGATTTGGGAAGGCATTTTTTTTTTAATGTTGTAGAGCTCTGTGAGTGTGAGACATTTTGTTTGTTGTGCCATTGCAGATGCCAAAGGACACAATTTTAGCAACTGCATCATCCACGATACAGCTGCTGCACCAGAGGATTGATTCACTGAACAAATGCACTGACCTACTTGAGAACTTCTTGAAGGAGAGAGAAGAACGTAAGTCACCAAATCGCCAGTTGTTTGTGCTTGCATCAAGTCTAATGCACTTTGAGTGTCGTTTAGGAATGAATGCATAAAGGAGAGAGAAGAACGTAAGTCAGTCATACTGTATAGCTACTAATCATTTACTGTCATCTTAGTATTCTTACGCCATGGAACCTCCCAGAAATGAAATCAAGTCTTGTTAGAGTTTTTAATTCGCAGCTTTGTTGCACAGTGAGAATGAAATAGAGAGTGTATATATATATATATATATATATATATATATATATATATATATATATATATATATATATATATATATATGTATGCCACTGGGGAACATTGTTTTTAGAGAATGGAACCTTGATAGATTTTATCTACCTTGTATTATAGTTTGTACCTTGGCATGCCAGATGATACAATGGTCTTCCTGGTGAAAGAAGACCAGCCTGGTGAGAGATCACTCCTCTTTTAAGACTGCTTCAAAGCTTTTCCGTCATACTTCCATGTAAACGAACCCTGAGCCAAGGACAAACCCTCCTTTTAGCTTCAAGACTGCTTTTGCATTAAGTTTTAGGGCAGTCTTCAAGGGCAGTTGCTGTGCCCCTTGTTACACAGTAATACAATCAGTAATATAACCTGTTTGTCCCTGTGTGATGTCAGTTGAGTGCGTTGTCCCCATGTGATGTCATTTGAGTGATGTGTCCCCATGTGATATCAGTTGAGTGCTGTGATGTCATTTGAGTGCTTTGTCCCCATGTTATGTCAGTTGTGCATGTGAACCCACTTTGTCTAATCTGTTTCAGACCAAAAGATGTGCCAAGAGTGCCAGCTCTTGCAGGAAAGCTGCAGTTGCAGCCACAACAACAACAATGGTGACTTTGGTAGTCACAGCAGTGGCTTAAACAGCAACAACAACAGCAGTGGCAGCAGCAGCAACAACAACAGCAGTGGTGGGGGTACCAGCAACAGCAGCGGTGGGAGCACCAGAAGTAGCCGGAGCAACAACAGTGGCAGCAGAAGCAACAGCAGTAAGAGCAACACCAGCAGCAGGAAGAGGAGGAGAGTGGAGTAGCCATTTCCTCATGAGCTGTGTGGGGCCAGATTTTTGTGGAGTGTGCCCTTTTGTGTAAAAATTTGGGGGAATGGGGGGGGGGGGGGGGGGTGATGATTTTGCTGACTGTACAAAGTTTGGGGTCTCTTTGTCTTGAAAATTCAAGCGATTTTACTACTTGCAAACTGTCGTGTGCTTGTAAGCCATTCTGTATATATATTGCACAAAATATTGTGTGGTTAGAAGACCTGGAGTGTACAACAACAAAGTCCAAAAAAAAAGGAAGTGAAGAAATGGAGGTTGTTTTTGAAACAAGCAAAAAAAGAAGAGTGAAAAGTGGAACAAGGAAAAAACAATGAGAAAAAGAAGACAACTCTCATCTGTGACATTTTCAGCCTGTTGTCTTGTTGCCCACACACCTTGAATACACGGAAGTGCCTTGGCAGTGCTTTTTCATTTACATGTTTAAATTTGAACTAGCAACCGGCACATAACCATGCTTATGCACTTCACTGCAAAATAAATCCCTTGAAGTGTGGCTTGGTTTGACTGGGTTTTATTACACTTAGCCATCCCCCACCCCCATTCCCTGAGGGTGTGTGTGTGTGCCTTACCCTTAACCCTCGTGTTGTGTGATGTCATGGTAAATTACATCTTTTGTTCCATGTAAGCTTAAAATTGTACAGTACCAAATGTGTTGCTTTCCTATAATGCAAAACTGGGCCATGGTTGTTTGATCATCCTCTGGAATTAAGTTGGGGGGGGGGGGGGGGGGAATCTCCAGTCTCCATCTAATAGGTTTACTGTGGAATTGGAATTTGATTCTGATAGCAACAACAGAAATGTGTGTTATGGAAAAACATGTAATGTTCAGACACGCACAGGCTCTTTCAGCATTTTATTCATCTTTCAAAATAAAAATAAGCATAATACTGACAGTGTTGATGTATAATTTTCTTTAATGAAAAAGTGCATATTTGCAGATGGCACTCTAATGTCTGTCTGTGTTCATTTTTTTCTGTAGTGTAAGTTACTAAGTGTTTCAACCATGTTGCATTTAGTTAGCAATGTGCAAGCCATATTTTTTTTCAATAGAATCAGTAAATTGGGGATTGATTTTAAACTGATATAAGTGGAATCAATAATTTTGGAATGTTATGTACATATCTGTGGCGCTGACACAAATGGTTATAATACTAGTGCTTGCTTACTACCAAATAAAGACAAGTGTGGAAGGTAACAACTGTAAAATTCAGATGTAACAGCAAACAACAATTACCCTGCCTTATTCAAATGCCTGTGTACAAATACATGTAAGGTTTTTTTCAACAGATGGTGTCGAGTTACCAAGGTCAGATATTGCTCATGTCAACTTACTTCCCTGTGTGCAGGGTCAGATACCGTTTATGTCAACTTATTTCCCTATGTAGTCCCATGTCAGTTTAAGTGATTGGGGGGGGGGGGGGGGGGGGGAGGCTGCTGCAAAGACTGACACAAACAGTAAACAGTGAGTGTTGGGTCGTTTGGTAGCTAGCAACTGTTGATTTCAATCTGGAGACCAATCCACTCTCACTGTAACTCCACCCTGATGTCTGGCAAATCAGTGAACATGTATCTTTTGGTTCACGGTCCTCAAATTGAGAATGTATGTGTGTGTGTGTGTAGAACTGATATGTGGCTATGCCAACGTAGTGCACACTTTACGTTCATTCTGCGCGCATGCGTTCGCACACACACACAGCACATACACACACCATTTGAGACTCCTCCTACAGCAAACCAATGAAGCTAAAAGTGGATACTGCCTTTTTTCTTCTTCCTTTTTTTAGCCTCATTAATATACAACCATCGATAGGTTGGGAGGAAGGAAAACGGTTACATCGGTGTGGACAAGCTGCATGTATTTGAGAGTGGGAGTAAAGGCCACATGTTTTGGTAGATTGTTCCTACAATGTGTGTGTGGTGTTTTTTTGCTCCGGTAGTCAGCTGGGCTGGAAAGCACGAGGTAGGAGACTTCTGAGAGAATCAAGAACTGTTCAATTAATGAATTCAGAAGTAATCACAGCTAACATCACGCATATCAAATATTAAGGTGTGACACGGCATCTCATCTTTTTCGGAAAACGGATCAACATCAGCTGATGTCACAAAATCAGGAGTAAGGTGTGGTGCGTGACGTCAGCTTTCCAAGTTGAAGTGGATCTGAGTCAACCGACGTCAGAATCGAGGAGAGAAGCAAGTTGTAGTATCCCAGCGTTGACATTGACGTCATCTACTGGAAGCGCACCTGCGTCAGTCTGACGTCACCGGTGACGCTGAGGGTGTTGGCGCTCTGGATTGGCAGGCGGTGACGGAACTCCACCAGGTGTTGGTTGTTGACGGCCACCTGGCGTTCAAAGCAAAAACCGCTGTCATTACTGACATCCATAATCTACGTGCATACGTATCATTATTTTCAAGGTTGTGTTTGGGAATTTCCACCCTGATATATTCTGACATAGGCTATCGTCGTTATTTTCAAGTTGTGTTTGGGATTTCCACCCTGATGATATAAACGACTGAGCGTAGAACACCAAGTTACTTGCTGTTTGGGGTTTCAGAAGGCTGCGACCAGGCACAGTCAGTGTGAAGGACCTAAGCAGTCTTTCTAACTTAATCACTTTAAAGTTGATCAGAGTTCGTTTGTATTCTGGGTAATAAACACATAGCATTGCGCATACACATTACAAGCTGGTTTGTAAGCGGGACGCAGAACGGCACAGTGTCGCCTGCACCTACCTTGAAAGCCTGGGCCTCGCACAGGATGATGATATCGGCCGGCAAAGAGGGGGTTGATTTTAAAATGTTATGTAAAAGCCTGGACCTCGCACAGGATGATGATATTGACCGGCAAGGAGAGGGTTGGTTAAAAAATGTGTGGGACGACACACTGTTACCTACACTCATGTTGAAAGCCTGGGCCTCGCACAGGATGATAATGCTGACCGGGAAGGAGAGGGTTAATTAAAGAAATGTCAGGTGTGGGACGACACACTGTCACCTGCACCCATCTTGAAAGCCTGGGCCTCGCACAGGATGACGATGTCGCCGGCAAATGTCAGGTGTGGAGCGGCCCACCATCACATGCATACACCCACCTTGAAAGCCTGAGCTTTGCACAGGATGACGATGTCATCCGGCTAGGAGAATGTTAAATAAAGGATTGTCAGGTGTGGGACGACACCCGCACCCACCTTGAAAGCCTGGACCTCGCACAGGATGACGATGTCGACCAGCAGGGAGAGGGTTAAATAAATGAATGACAGGTGTGGCACCTGCACCCACCTTGAAAGCCTGGGCCTCGCACAGGATGAGGATGTCGAAGTTGGCGCTGGGCATGAAGGGGAAGTAGGACACGCCGCGCTCCTCCTGTCCCCAGCTGCCCCCCTGGCAGTGGTTGCGCACCACCGTGTTCACGCTGTCGCCGTACCGGAAGCGGATGTCGAAGTGCATGGCGACGTCACCCCCGTCGTACATTCCGTTCTGCAGGTTGATGGTGAACCTGTAGCAATTATCGTATATTTTAGCCTAGTTGTACAGTCTTTGCCTGTAGGATGCAGCACGAAGCGATCCGAGTCCGAAAGAAATGGGTGGTTAGAGACAGAGAGAGGACTGCATAGATCTGTTGTCTTTCCCTTGTGGAACTACAAAAAAGTGGACTGGGAAGCCCAGACTGGCATGTATCAATGGTCTACAAACCACCTTCGAAAATTCCAGTGGGTGGAAACTGCCCTGGGCATGACGGAGAAATAACAGAGCAGACAGACTATCAGGCAAAGCAGCCACAAGTGTGTGTGTGTGTGGTTACCTGGAAGGGTTGGAGTGGGGCACACCACTGATGTTGATGATACGGCCGGGATACAGACCCCCTGGAATGCCAGACTTGAAGGGCACGGCCTGTGGACAAATATGTCAAACACTATTTTATAACATTGGTGATAGTTTTAGTTAGTAAAAAGGTCTCGCGGCATTGGTCGAACAAGTCTGAACACTATTTTATAACATTGGTGATAGTTTTAGTTCAAGTCTGAACTTGCAAAGAGGTATATTCAAAATAAGACATTGTTAAAAACAAACGGGCGATAAGAAAACAAAATGCGAACACACACACACCAAAACTTTAAAGTTATATATAAACTGGATTCATAATAGAAAAGGTTATGCAGCCTAACAGTATCACTATTCCTTTGAAAAATGCGTCAGTCGTTACAGTAGAACAGAACATGTAGGCTACACACAAATAATAGTAAATCGATTTGGTCAACGAGCAAAAAAAACTTGCACACGTGCCACATCACACACACAAACAAACAACAACAACTAAGTAACACACGCACAAACCGCAGTGAAAACTATACCAATGCAAGCATGCGAACGCCGCGCACACATACACGACAGAAACATGAATAAACTACGATGGGCCAGCACGTCACGTGATACCTACCGGGTTGAAGATTGGCTGAGAACCTGCCGGTGGCGGAGGAGCCGCTCCCTAGTCAATAAAACAAAAACGTTTTTACGTCACAAACCGTATACAGTCACTGATTCGAACAACTCCGTTGTCGGACAAACATAAAATCTTGCTCACTCCTCACGATGACCGACTGAAGACTGAAAAAAAGAAATTGATATATATCAGCTGTATGTATTGCTCAGTGTCTGCGCTCTCTTGCGGCATAAGCGTACGAATTCAAAGCTGCTTAAACTATTGTAATACACGGTATTATGACTGCCGGAATCGTGTGAAGCCGGACTGAGTTATACTATAATAAGCTTTTATGCAGCAGGGCTTCATCTGTTATTGTCACAATGTCATCATTGCTATTGTCTCATTGATTTAAATTCACAGTAATTAGCATTATTCCGTACACGATCAGATGTCAGAGCAAAGAAACAAAAACGAGAAAATAACATGTAAACATAAAATATATCTGAGGTTTGATTCCATCAACTGCACTATGGTAAGACTCAGTGAAAATGAATCCGCCGTAAGCCGGTTTAGTTATGATTTAATGTGATGTTTGCTCAAGGTCTGGGCTACGGTAGAAGTAAGTAAACATGGTGCTTAACGTCCACAGAAACCGTACGGCTTATTAGGGACGGGGGCTACGGTAGAACATTAAAGTTTACTTATATAGTTACCAATCGAACGATGTGATCAGGATGCCAAAAGCTAGACCAGTACCAAAGCTTGGAAATCAACGATCACTATCATCACCATAATAATGACATAAAGACTGGCGGCCGGTTCATTCATCCCACTCTTTTCAAATGAGCTCAGGGCACTGCGAGGCTGGTATTTTGAAGCTTGCAACCTATGAGTGATCTGCATTTGCTGCTGTGGCGCGACAACCCTTCAATAATAATAATAATGTACTCTTCTATGTGCTATTTCTCCAAACTGGAGCACGTAGCCCATTACAAAGCAAAGAATCAAAACACAGTCAAAACAAACTTCTGCTAGTACGCACGCACGCACACGCGCGCGCGCACGCACGCACGTACATGTAAACACAATAAACTACGCCTTTGGCGGTAAATTCTTTTTCTTCTTCACGGTAGCGTGGGGACCTCTGTTAATACATGGACATTAGCATGGCTGACCAGGAATAAAACAAAACACATGGAAGGCTAACTGATTTTGTTTAAATTTTTAAATAAACTGGTTAAAAGTATGGGACAGGTGGAGTTTACTAGATGGGCCACAACTACCAGCCTTGCATAGCAGCTTTGCAGATGTCGGCGGGGAATGCTTGTTTTACTGCCAATGACTTGGAATCTGTTGCACAGTATGTTAGTTAACAATGAGAGTTAACACCTGTCATGGGCCGTGCAGGGTCTCCTCGGAACGACTCCATTGTTCCATTTCTTTACAACTTCATTATGATCACTTGGGTCGCCGCCTTGTAAGGCTACAGCAGCCGCAGCAAGACCAGCGCTTATACTCATTCATATCCATGTCTCCAGCAACAAATTTAGACATCCTACAGACATTCATTCACCACCGTGGGTCCAAAGCGCCAAGCCGCGCGAACATAATCGATGACGGTGTTAATATGATACAGATTATATGGCGTTTCAGTACATCAGTTCCGGCTTTTAGTCTCACGCTAAACTGGGCCACTGCAAGCAAACTTGGTGAAGAGCATTACTACAGATTAGATCGTGTTTAGTACATCCGGCATTTACTCTTTGTTGACGCCAAAATGAGCGATTGGGCTGCATTCTAATTCATTAGTGCTAGGCTGTTGATATTACAGTATGCCCCTCAGCAAATATGCAAACACTGACATTTAGGCTACAGATATTGAATCGCACTCAGTTTAGTACATTAGTTCCTTCGTGAACGGCAAACTGCTAGCAAATACTATTGCGTTAAAAATGTCCCATAGCAGACTGCGTTTCAGTGGGTTAGTTCTTTACTTGACGCCAAACAGTGCAGGCAAACTCCAAACATATAAACGGTTAAAGGGAATGCTAATTTAACGCTGACAATACAAAACATGTAGGAATTTTCGGGGTAAGACCCTTTTTCAAGCGACAAAACAACATTAAACGGTAGCAAATAAAGTCTGTACAAGCGAACGTGTTACTAAAAATATGACGAATTATGCCGTGTTTTAATGCGTTTCAACAAGCCGCTATGGTACCCATATGCCGCCCCCTAAAGCCACACTGTTTTGCCACAGACCCCAATATTCAGTCTTTGGTATTATGGAGCGAGTAGTGCCTCAACTCACCACCGGGTAAGAAGACTGGCGGAATGAAGGGTGCCGCACCTCCCAGTGGAACAAACCCACCCGCTGTATGCGGGTGGTTGTGGGGGGGGGGGGGGGGGGGGGAAGTTGGAGGAATAGGCTCAGGTCAGCAGCGGACAAAATGGGTTAAACATGCATGCATTGGATAGGACAGGTGAAGCATGGTGGACAGGTGAAACAAACTAGGCTAGATGATGGTTGTAAAGAAGAAGGCGGTAATTGAAACGAGCATTGTACAAGGTGGATGAAACAGTCATTGTACAGGGTGGGTTGACCCTGGAAGAAAAATCCCTTGCTGCACAAGGGAAATTGCGCACCTGGCTGGATGAAACAGTCATTGTTCAGGGTGGATGAAACAGTCATTGTTCAGGGTGGATGAAACAGTCATGAAACAGGGTGGATGAAACAGTCATGAAACAGGGTGGATGAAACAAGCATTGTACATAGTGAGTGAAACAGTTATTGTACACGGTGGGTGAAACAGTCATTGTACACGGTGGGTGAAACAGTCATTGTACACGGTGGGTGAAACAGTCATTGTACACGGTGGGCGAGACAGTCATTGTACACGGTGGGCGAGACAGTCATTGTACACGGTGGGTGAAACAGTCATTGTACACGGTGGGTGAAACAGTTATTGTACACGGTGGGTGAAACAGTTATTGTACACGGTGGGTGAAACAGTCATTGTACACGGTGGGTGAAACAGTCATTGTACACGGTGGGTGAAACAGTCATTGTACACGGTGAGTGAAACGGTCAGTGTACAGAATGGGGTAAAGTCATTTTATGTGCAGGATGAGTGAAGCAATTAGCATAAACTGATCAGGTTAAGAATATATGCAACTCTCCATTACCCCCATGAGCTTAAACTAAAAGGTTGCACTGTAAAATCAAATGGCCAGCCCTGTATAATTATGTTAGCGTCAGTGTTGACAGTGCCGATCTGTTTACTTTCAAAAATATGGGATGAGTATGCCTTAAACACAAACTGGCAAACCCCAGATGACCGCCGTGCACCGTCGCAAACTACTGCGCACGGCATTTCACCTTAACGAGGGGTTCGGCACAACCAGCTCACAAACCGAGTTGTCTCGACCGCCTTCATCGCTCACTTCTAGTTCCGTGTGACGCTCTAAGCGTGACAATACATGACCCCAGTCAGGCAGCCTTGAACTCAGCGACAGCAGTCTATTCATGCTTTCTTCCGATGCTGTGTTTTGGACCAAAATCGCATTGGGCTTATTTTAAACTGCTATGCTTTTTCCGCCTTTTTCATTCACGATGCGACTAGTGAAGACAAAGCAGGCCTGTGAACCTGTCAGAGAATGGATGGGGCTCACCACACTCGATCAGCCACCACCGTCTTAGTACCCTCTCTCACGTCTCTCAGATAGTCTGTTGGAGACTAACATGGTGGTTGTTAATTTGTTGTTGTTTTCTGTTGTTGTTGGGTTGTTGTTGTTCTTTCTATCTTTCTTTTTGTTGTTGTTTTGTTTTTGTCAGCCGATTCTTTGTCAAGACATGTTTTCTTCTTCTATTTTTGCAAGATGAGAACAACAGTCTTCGCAACAACAGCAAACATTCACCGAATTTATTTTAAATTGCTCTCAGTTTGAACGCAAGTCTCAAAGTCTCAATCTGTAGCAGAGGCATCCTATACAGTTGACGGGACGTTCAAATCCACAGCATATGGCTGCCCAGAAAAAGGAGCTAGGATATGGCTGCCCAGGGAAAGATCTTACCATATGTGACGAAACGCATTCGTCGCATGAATGTAACCGGCATTTCTTTTGGGCTTGAGTATTAACTGTGAAAAAGGACAAGAAGGCAAACTCACTGGTGGGGTGTCAGTTGCTGGACTTGGGTTTCGTGAAGGTTCACTGACTTGACTCTAACCGACAGAGCTCAGGTCGCTCACTGAAGACAACTATCTTGGTACTTGCCAGAAAGAGGAAAGACCTGAACGTTCGGACTGAGATGTCACGGAGGTAGTAGAAATCCATACTCTTTGCCAAGACGAGAGAGGTAAAGATTTGTGACTTTGTGTCGCGTCAGAACTTGCTTCAGAAAAATACATGCCACGTAAATTTGCTGAATGTATGTTTTTGAATAATTACTGTGGAAAAATATGTTTCGTAAATTATGTTGACGTGCTGGTTATGATGTAGGCCTATTAGCTGTTACGATTTATGAACTTAATAGACAGTGTTGAATTGATTAATTGGAGGCCGGTAACGACAGTGAAGTTGTAGTTACTGGGTTGTAACCATTGTACATCATTTATGACAAGAAGTTATGTAGTATTTATTGAATAAAGAATTAATGAGGAGGGAATGATGCAGGTGATAAATCACAGCGACCAGGATAATGAGCCAAGCTCAGTATTTGATCTAAAAGGAGAATCACGAAGAAATAAGCGAAGTATTATGATTTACGGCAATGTGTGACAGGGTGCACGGTTGACGACTGGTGCCGAGAGGACGTCAGGAACGTGGGCTACGTCGGGTACGGACGAGCGACGGACGTCATTTTTCAGACGCTAGACTGGCGTCTGCCGGACAGTCAGGAGGACAGGAGGACCTAGGACTTCCCCTCCAATTTAATTGTTCTCAGGAGGCGAAGGTGATCGCAGACCACTTCGCGAGAACGTCAGTGCATAGGGACAGCACTGTCTTGAGTGTCGTCAACGCCGTGTGTGATTCAAAACCTGTCTGGTCTGACGAGTAAGTTGTGTAGTTGGACTCTAGAGTGAGAGTGTGTATATGTAGTGCTTGGACTCGGAAGCGTGAGTACATGTGTGTTAGTGTTAACCTAAATTTAAAGAAATCACTACCCATAAATCAGTCATGAAATAACTTGCATTTTTGTCGTTGTTACATAAAAGGTCGTAACAAAAATTGGTGTTTGTTGAATGTTGTGCGCACGAGCATGTCCTTCTAGATTAGTCAGTTTAATTATAGTAGTATATTTCTTTACACCATAGGATATGGCTGCCCAGGAAAGCATCTTACCATAACGTGCATAGGATGTGGCTGCCCAGGAAGCAGCTTACCATAGGATACGGCTGCCCAGGAAAACATCTTACCATAGGATACGACTGCCCAGGAAAGCATCTTACCATAGGATACGACTGCCCAGGAAAGCATCTTACCATAGGATATGGCTGTCCAGGGAAGGATGGTGCTGCATAGCCTGCAGGTTGGGCATAGCCGGCAGGTTGGGCATAGCCGGCAGGGGGACCATAGCCGGTAGGGGGACCATAGCCAGCGGGTTGGGGAAAGCCAGCTGCTGGGGCTTGGCGCTGTCAGAGGGAAACAGTTTTATCATTCTACTCGTGCACAGTTGCCGCCAGAACTATAATTATATAATTTTTATATTGACCGATTTTAATTCCGCACCAGCCAAATAAATAAATAAAAATCGTTTAAAACAAAGATGCTGCTATCTGAAATGTTCAGTAAAATATTCAGTACAGATTAGATGATGTTTTTTTTTTTAGTCCTCTTGCTGATGCCAAAATGTTTGCTGACGCCAAAGAATGCCATGAAATCGTGTTAGATTGCTATATTTTAGACTGCATATTAGTTTTGTAGTTCTATTTCTTGTGGCTTGGTCTTTCAGTTTGGACGCCAGACTGTGCAAGCGGGTGTGTTAGAGGGTTACAGATTAGACTCCGTTCTAGTGGTTAGCTCTTTTCTTGACATTTTAGTGGGTTAGCTCTTTTCTTGGCATTTTGGTGGGGGTTTTCACGACGTTTTAGTGGCTTAGCTCTTTGCTTTGCGTTTTGGTGGGTTAGTTTTTTTGTTTTTTGCCATTTTCATGGGTTAGAGCTTTCCTTGACACCAACTGGTGCAAGCGATTATGTTAGTGTTATAGATCAACTCGCGTTTTAGTAGGTTAAGCTCTTTGCACGAAGCCAAACTGTGCAAGCGAGTGTGTGTGAAAATATCAACAGACTGAGATCAACGCAAGCCGATACGGGCACCACCGTTCCCCTAAAGCCACGTAGTTTAGCACAGCGAGTGTCCCTCGATCTCACCACTGGGTAAGAAGACAATGGCGGATGAAAGGTGCCCCCCTCCACCCCCCCACCAAGTAGGACAAACCGACCCGCTAGGTGCGGGGGAGAAAATGATCACGCTCAGGTCAGCAGCGTTGAGATTGGGTTAAACAGTCATTCGGTGAGCATAACTGGTTACACAGCCATGCGGCAGCAGACAGAATGGGTTAAACAGTCACGCAGAAGACAGAACGGGTTAATCACTCGCCAGTGGACATAACTGGTTACACCGTAATGCAGCAGACAGAATGGTTTTTAAAAAATCCTTCGGTGGGCAGAACTGGTTACACAGTCATGCAGCAGACAGAATGGGTGGACAGAATTGGTTAAACAGTCACACAGAAGACAGAATGGGTTAAACAATCACTCGCCAATGGGCAGAGTTGGTTACACATTCATGCACCAGACAGAATGGGTTAAACAATCGTGCAGCCGACATGGGGGTAAACACACACCACTTTCCAAACCGGAGAGTTTGTTCTGCTGCTTCTGATTCCTTCTTTGCCCGTCGTGGTTGGCTGAGCGTTATAAACCAATTATCTACCCGATTTCTTCTAAGAACTGTCTCAAAAGAAGTTTAGCGTGTCAACCTGGAGATGTTTACTACACACGAGAAAGCACAAGAAGTCAGAATTCAAGCAGGATGTTGTGTGGCATCAAACAATCACATGGGAAACACCGTTCCTAGGACGTCAGTTGGTGTCATAAGGGTTAAACTCGGTGACAATCCTTCATCGTGCAGAGCGGGTGAAATCAACCATTAATTATGCAGGATGGACAAAACAAGCATTCGACGCGTAGGTTGTAAATGGGTGAAACAAATCATTACATACACGGTGGGTGAAATATTCACTGTAAAGCCAGACTGGGTCAAACAGCCATTCAATGAACAGGATGGATAAAACTTCGACAATCATTTAACAAACAAGGTGGATAAAACCATCATTCAAGGGAAAGGATGGGTAAAACAATCATTCGATAAACGGGATGAACAAAATTATCCTTCAATGAGGGATCAAACAATCATTCGCGGTGCACTCTGGACAATCAGTGGAAAGTGAATGTGTAGTTAAGACTAGGCGCTTTCATTATTCAGACTCACTCAAAACGGTGTGGACAGAAGACGAAGTAAAAACCTAGCCTGTGATCATAGTAAACTGTGCCGTTTCCTTGAACAGACATGTTTTATTGTTGGGTCTAAACACATTTGATATGCACTTTCCTAAGACTAGCCTATGTACATTCACAACAGTGAACAGCTTAGCTACCTACACAAGAAGGAAAAACAACTTATACAGGCACTACTCTAAGGACTGATTTAACCCTGAATTGTTTCCCATAGGCAGTTGGGATTGATATCCCATCATGGGAGACTACACTACAGCCACACTCTCACAACCACAATGATCTACATTGCTATGGGCAGTGATCATATTAGCCATTTTAAGGTTTCGTGAAATGTAAAGGTAGGAAGTCAGCACACAGTGTCTAAAAAACAACAGCTTAATTCTGAAGAATAATGTGTCGAACCGGGACCATTTTGCCGCTTAGCAGCTGGGCGCTTTGCCGCTGGGCCACTTTGGGCAGGCGGTGGGCAAAATATGCACGTGATTTGCACGTGATACACCTTATGCACGTGATACACAGAGCTAAACAAATTGCCCTGTCGCCACCTTCTGGCTGACAGATGACTTGAGCCAGTCAGCGCCTGCATGCAACCACACCTCCAGGGTTTAGACAAGCCAGAGAGCTGTTCAAGTACCAATGTAATGTAAACAAGTCACGTGCCCGTGCTGTTTACAAAAGCAATGATCAAGCGCCTTGGATTTGTGCAGTTCGAAGCGTGAGTTCGAAAACACGTTATTTGGTTTGCTCCGCTTGTCTAAGAGGGCAGGGCTGTTTCTCTAAACGCAAGAAGTCATAATTGTAAAGTCCAGCAAAAAGGGGACACTCACGCCTCCGCGGCCCCCAAACTTGATGTAGCTGATGGAAACCTCTCCGGAGATGACGATGAACTGGGCCGTCTCCTTGGGCAGGCGATGGGCAAAGTCCGCAATGTGCTGCCCGTTCAGGTGTATCTGCACTCCACAGGAAACGGAACACACTTAGCCATGAAAGCAGGTCCGTAAGAAACATCTGACTAAAACGACCAAAACGAACTAGTATGAATTGAAAAAAATCTTACACAACAATGACTGCTAGCGTTCCAAAACAAGATCCAAACACATAACAGGTTTAAAAGAATGCTATTTATTAGGACAAACACAACATGCAAATTTTCAATACCCTTTTTCAAGCTACAAAACAACACTTAAACAACAGTTAAAGGGTAAAAAATGAAATGTAGATACTTGTCTGCTTTTGGTTGAGCTATGTTGTTTTCGTGTGTAGTGCTGTATTACGGATTGACTAAACCTCCTATGTGCCGCACTAAGTCATGAAAAAGGGTCCGTAAGAAGTACACTACTTAACAGGTAAAAAGAACGAGCCATTTTGAACTATGACTAAACTACGTGCCACGCTCAATCACGAAAGCAGCTCAGTAAGAAATGCTATAAACACACGTCAAAAGGAGTCGCTTTACATCGACTAAACTGCCTGTAATTATACAACTCCGTGCAAATGAACACAGTAAAGTCTGACAAATGTTGTCCAGTTGCAATGACCTCTTGCGCGCAATTTAAACTTGTATTAATTAGCCAAACCGGTTATTACGACTGTGGTGCCCAAATTCTTTAACAGCCAGCTTTGACCTGAGGGTATAAAACAGGTGTTTCACAGCATGTTTAAAGTTGTGAGCCGGTTTGGCCTAGCGGTAAGGCGTTAGGCTGGTAAGCGGAAGGACCTCGGTTCGATACCGCTTCGGCTCTCCTTTCTCTTCAAAAAGTTGTGGTTTGTGGACACTGTCCTGTGACTTTGTCCATCACTTCCTACTGAAACATTAAAATGGCTCTCATCGCTGCCCATCTTGATGCAGAAATCATTCTGGTGGTGACAGTGTAGCGATAGGTATTTAATCTCCCTCTTCCCCCACCTCCATACCCCCTCCTTCTCCTCGTCCCTAATAAGCCTTATGGTTTCTGTGGACGTTAAGCACCATGCTTACTTACTTCACATTTAAAGCCCAGTCTTGTTAACCTCAGAAGTCACCGTATGAGGGAAAACCCGAAACTTCATCATATCACAAGGAAATGAAGTCTAATTCGCTACTTATGACACACGCCAATTTTAATGCTTGAAGAAGATTGGGGGGGTGCAATTGAATGAACCACTGGGGATCGGGAAGGTATAAATTATAAAGCCGGAATTACGGCTGACCTTGATCATATTATGTGGTCTGACCATGATCCGGCTGAGTCGGTCAAAGAGTCGTCTCTTCTGGCACAAGATGGCTCGGGAAGGCAGAAGATAAAACATCAAAATTACGGCTGACCTTGAACATTTGTGGGGTTTTCCTGACCCTGAGGTCAAATGGTCGTCCCTTACAAAGCTTCACAGATCGGGAAGGCAGAAGTTACTAAAAAGTCGGAACAACGACTGACCTTGAACATCTGTGGTTTGACATTGATCTTGAGATCAAAGGGTCGTCCCTTATGGAACTGCAGGCCGTGCTTGCGTTCCTCGCTGCCCCACGAGTTGTTCTGCATGTGGTTCATCACCACGCAGTGCTCGTTGAGCCGCACGTTGAAGTGTAGGGTGGTGGAGGGCTCGATCTGGGGCCCCTGACACAGGTTGATGCTGAATCTATGCACATAACACATGCGACATAAGACATCGAAACGGTTACGCTTGCCGAATAAAAGCACAATGTGTTGGTTCGTCCATTCATCACTATTACAGCCGTACAACAATAATACCACTCTATTACCACTCTGTTGCCCAAAACGAGCCATAGTGCTAAGTGGTACTGTTGAGCACCAAGCCCATTATTCACACACACACACACGCGCTCGCGCGCGCGCCAACACACACACACACACACACACACACACACACACACACACAC